>VUQJ01029402.1:0-10054 GCA_015108635.1 Andinoacara biseriatus
AGAGAAAAACCCAACAGTCAAACAACCCCCTATGAGCAAGCACTTGGCGACGGTGGGAAGGAAAAACTCCCTTTTAACAGGAAGAAACCTCCAGCAGAACCAGGCTCAGGGAGGGGCAGTCATCTGCTGACACCGGTTGGGGCTGAGGGGAGAGAGAGAGGACAGAAAAACATGCTGTGGAAGAGACACAGAGAATGATTAAACACAGAGTGAAGTATGAACACAGTAAAAAGAAGCAGTGCATTATGGGAACCCCCCCAGCAGCCTAGGCCTATAGCAGCATAACTAAGGGATGGTTCAGGATCACCTGAATGCAGTCCTCCAGCAAGGCAGACTCTGATGACACCGCGGATAGGTAGAATGCTTTACCGGTTGAAAAGTTGGCTTAAACAATGATGGGAAACAGAGTGCACCACAAAGAGGAAGTCACATGGCCAAAGATCACATAAGCACAGATGTGAAGCACAGATGGGGCTTCAGTGGACTGCATTTGCTGGTTTAGGATTCACTTTCAGTTCACCATGCAGTTCTTTGGTGGTGACTTCATGTACGTCTTCTCTGTGGCAAGAGCCAAGCTAGAGGATCAGCAACAGCACGAACACAAAAGTGGCCCACATTACTGTTTGTTCCCATAGACGGCATCAAAGTTATTTGTTTGTCCCTTTATGAAACCGGACAATCTTGGTGTGACAAACGAGTGGTGGATCTGACTGTGAAAAGACATGCTCATCAGTCGTTGTTAGATAATAAACATATCCTGGATAATCCTCCTTTCTGACACAAAAGAATAAGAAAAAAAAATTACAAAATGGGCTTAATGTTTGATTAAATAGGATCTGAAGTGAGTTAATGAACTATTAACTCATCAGTAAAGTGTTTACAGAGGTCAGAGCCGAGGCACAGCTGTAGGACCAAAAGTCATTTAGAAATTGTGAAATTTAATCGTAGTTTAAGACTTTTTTGAGTTTAATTTGAAGAAATTCTCATGCTGTTTCATGATGATTGTAGCTCTTAGAACTGATCTTTAAGTGTCTTTTTCTTTGTTCCTCCTTCAGAGTAGAAACCAAAGATTAACTACGAGTGATCGACTGAACGCATGATACAGGATCAACAGCTGCCAGGTAATTATTTGTGACTATAAACCTTGGGGAAATATAATGCAAATTTGACTCATCTAATAGTGGCTGGCTGTTATTGCTCTACAGTGTTCATTGCACTGTTGGTGGGGTAAATGCAAACAATAATAAAAGCCCCTAAAGGTGTATAGTTCTGGGTCTAATTGGGCTGCAGTCTATATGGTAAATAGGCTGGTATTTACATTATATTGCCAAAAGCATTTGCTCGTCTGCTTTTACACACATATGAACTTGAGTGGCATGAAGTCAGCCCACCCTTTGCAGCTACAACAGCTTCAGCTCTTCTGGGAACGTTTTCCACAAGATCTAGGAGTGTTTATGGGAATTTTTGACCATTCTTCCAGAAGCACATTTGTGAGGTCAGACACTGATGTTGGAGGAGAAGTCTGTACTCTAAGTCATCCCAGCGGTTTTATACTGGGTTGAAGTCAGGACTCTGTGCAGTCAGACAAGTGCTGTTTTCCTGGCAACTGCCAACTCCAAACCTGTTCATCGGATTGCCAAACGGAGAAGCGTGATTTGTCAGTGCAGAGAACACGTCTCCACTGCTCTAGAATCCAGTGGCAGCGTGCTTTACACCACTGCATCCAGCGCTTTGCATTGCGCTTGGACGCAGCTGCTCGACCATGGAAACCCATTCCATGGAGCTTTCTCACTGGTTTTAGCTAATGTGAAGGCCACGTGAAGTTCGGAGGTTTGTAGCGACTGAATCTGCAGCTCACAGCACAGTTTCTTCTTGAACCTGCAACTATAACTTCTAATAGACATTCAGCAGAAATTGTCTCACAAATCTTATTTTAAAAAAAGCTAAAAGCATCAATTATACTGCAGTTTTTTTTAATGGTACCAAAATGTGAATCATTTATGTAGAAAAACAAACAACTGTCATGTGAGACTTGGCAAGAGTCTTTTTGTTTTTGATGGATCATTTTTCAGCTTCAAGTTCTGAGATATTTGAGGAAGTCATACAAAAATTATGGTTAAAGATCTTTATTATTTATTTATTTATTTATGTATTTTAGCGATAGTCAAGTCAGAGGACTGCGGAGGTCATTCCAGAGACTTCAGCTTGTGTTTGTGGGAGTAGTTGATGGTGCATTTCAGAGTCTGCTTTGGATCATTTTCATGTAGTAGAAGCCAACTTCTTTTCAGTTTCACTTTCTTGGCTGGCTACGTGATGTTCACAGACATTTCCAGATTTTCTGATATGTAGTGCAAGTAGGAAAGGGAATTGTAGGAGTCAAGCTATAATCTTTGGAACAGCAAGATAACCTTACAGAAAAAAAACTGCATCTGCTTGTCAGAAACCCCCGAATGTGACTGCAGAGGAGCTGCAGGAGGTTTCAGCTAACACAGGAGTAGAGGTTCCACTGTGCAGCGCTGATGCACAAATAGGGTCTACATGGAAAAGTCATTACATAGAAACCTTACCTGGCTTCTTGGCTTCTACAACCGAAAAGTGATCTAAGGGGAAACCTCTAAATCCACCTTCTCCTACTTCCAGAAACACATGCTTTGGAAGCTTTTGCAGAGTTCCTCACTGTCCCCCGAGTGCCGACAGGCATAAACAACTTTAAATTGGAATTTTTACAGGCTCTTTTAAACCACTTTAAATGTATTTAAGACCAAACATGCAATAGAACTACAATCAAAAGTAAAAAAGATGTATTTCTATTTCTATTCTCTTTTAGCCACTGGCCTTAAACAACAAGAGCGACCATTTTTCTTAAGCCATTTGTCCTGAAGTGTTAATCTTCCAATTTCAGTACAAGTGCTACAGCTATTAACCTACTTGATGTAATGGCAGCCTAATAAAGCCATCTCCATCTATCAATCCATCCATCCATCCATGGATGGCTGTCATTGGACATGGGGAACACGTCTCCTGGTCTATTGCAGTGCTAACACTGATAGACAGGCAATCATTCACACCTACAGGCAGTTATGAATCACCAGTTAACCTAATATGCATGTCGTCATTCACATTAGGTTACCTGACCAACACCACGCAGAAAGGTCCAATCTGGATTCAGACTCTGGATTTTCTTGCTGTGAGGGACAGTGGATAGAGGGGGCAAAAGTAGCAGCATTGTGTTATAAATTTTTGAAGTGACATGACTAAGTACATTTAAGACCCATTTAAAAATGAATTGAAAGGAGCTCTGCAGAAAACCAATGATATCAGCTGCTTTGTTGCTCATGTTACCAACAAAATTAATGATGCTGTTGACACTAGAAATGGAGGGCAGGCGTTGAGGCAATGCAATCGCCACATCCTTTGGATTTTTGGCAGAAAATGCAACCCAAGGTTTAATGTTAAGTCTCTCCATGTTAGAACCCAAGCAAACATTTTGATGTTGAACAGCCCTCGGCTGGCAGCCTTATCTCAGCATAGTCACAGTTTAAAAAATAACTACAAAATGAAAGTCAGTTTGAAGATCTCAAAATAAGCAAAATTATGTTACAATCCATTCAGACATTTTTAATAATGAAAAGCATTTAATGTAAGAATAACGCGATCAAATACAATTTTAAGACAGTGTTATACATTTTTAATAAAGGCCTTGTAATGCCTTTTACTAGTAAATATGTATTTTTAAATATTTCACTCTGTGTTGATCTTTTTCACTAGTTAAGTCCACAGAAAACCCAACATCACAATCCCCCGCGTGTGCTTGTTGTAGAGGTTGGATTTATTTCTTTTTTCTGCTTTAAAAATCTACACCTAGGGGTGTCCAAGCATTTGCAGGATTTATAAAAAAAAAAAAGAAAGAAAGAAGGAAAGCAGTAATGTTCTCAGTCAGCATTGCACCCGAGCTCTCACATCCCCGTGTTTTGGCCATCTGACAACAACTAAAATAAACCTCCAGCTTTCATTTATCTCCTCCAGCACTCACCTAGCTCCCAACTTCCTTCCTCAGTTGTCTAATCACTCAGCTTACTTTGTTCCAAACTCCTGTAGAGATAAGTTATGCAGCAGCTGCTACATTTTAAGTCCATAGTCTGTATTCAACACAGGGAGGAAAAAAAAATTGTGTGAAAGACAGCACACACCTGGGCAGGCGTTTCTTTCTGAGCACGGCTGAATAAGATCTGTGCTCTGTATAATGGATTCATGGGCTACCTGTGTGTGCTGATAAACTCCAGAACACACAGGAAACACAGCGGCGGCAGACCGTCAACTCCAACCTGCTCACAACACCTCCATCTGTTGCCACTTTGGAAAAGAGCGGCTGAAAACACGTTTGTGTAATTTGGCATGTTCTTTCAAATGGAAATAATCCGCCTGTTTTTCCTTCCGAGGGGAGGCTCCCCTCTGTCGTGGCTTTCAAGGTAAGATTAAGAGGACGTTTTTATCGCGCAGGATTTAGCTCTCTCTTCCTCTGGTGATTTCGCTGCCTTCAGTCTCCCTGTTTGAAACACACAGAAGGCTTCTGTGAGCGGCACTCTAAGCCCCACTATCAACCGGCGAGAAGGGAAGAACAAATGTAAAAAGCGTTTTATCTAAAAAGAAAGAAATGAATAAAATTAGATTGGAAGATTAATTATAAGAATCAGAAGAAAAATAAAGGAGCACTCAACTTGCTCTGTAACTTTTTGTTATGGTGTGAAACACAGTTGCTGCTAAGAGGTGGTGGTTAGTGATCTGAATGGAAACACTCCATCTATTGCATGGACACAAATACAAGGATGTCTAAATTCATCCTCACATGCATTTTACACAAAACTTTGAGGATGCTTTTTTTTTAAATACATATAGATGATTCTAGTTTCTGAACTCATAGCCAATAAAAAGCTCTCCTAACTTTAATTGTAAGAAACAGAATGTTGACCCGCAGACGCTCGTTTCACCTCCTGGCCTGAGAAGGGGGCTGAACAGATTGGAGCCCTGTTACTCTGTCCAGATGACCAGCAGTGCAAACAAGCATGACTCAGATGGAACCATATGATAAGCAGGCTCATCCTGCTGATGAGAAGAGTGGAGGTCAACTTCTGCGTTTGTTATGCATGAAAAGCCGGGCAAGGAAAATACTTCCAACAGTAAGTGAACCTGGCACTTTTGCTTCCCATTAGAGGTTCGCAGTGCTGATGCCACATTAGCAATTTTTTTACTGCTCGAGACACCAGCAGCACCGCAATGCTGTTTGAGAGTCTGTGACATGCTGCAGTTCATCACTGCAAACAATTTAAATGGATTTAAATGTTCAGTGAAACTGAGCCCTTTTACTCAGATCCAGTTCCTGATCTCTAAGAGATCTATATCTGGATATGGATGAGGTGAAACACATGGGGTGGTAGCCAGTTTAAATGCAGTGCGTGTGACATAGCACGCTCACAAATAGAAGATCACCTCCAGGAACAGCTCTCGACTTTGCAGCACCCGTGGCGCTGTAATCAAATCATGGTGCTAAGTTTTCCCCGGCCAGCAGTCACTGAAGTGCCCGTCCCTCTTCTTTCAAACATGCTCCAAAGTTGTGATGCAAGTTACAAACTGGGACGTGTTGTTTCTCTGAGTCGAGCTCCCCGTTAGAGTAAATGAACTTTACCTGGTTGAAAATTTTTATTTATTTTTTGCATTTATTCAGAAATAACTTGTAACTAGTGGTCGCCACATTTGTGCTACAGTGTAATTTCCATCAGTCAGCGTTGAATCGCTGGCCAGCTGTAACTCCGCCAGTCAGATGGTTTGGAATGCAGGTGGTGCTCGCTGCCGTCTACGATCTGCCAGCTGCTGACATTTAGCAGCAAACATCACATGTTAGAATGTTCACACAAATGTAAACACGCACGAGAACGCATTCAAGCGTAGACAAACATGAGCTCTCTGTGTTCCACCTCTGCATCCCAACCACATCACACACTAAAGCCAAGATAAAACTACCACAGCGATGTAGGGGAACGGCACGCACTCACGCTATGCTTTTGAGGGGCTTGGAAGAGAACCTGGGCTCCAGCCTAACCCAGTCAGCCGCTTCGGAACAAGCTGCTGGAGGAAGATGGGAAACAGCAGCACTCGGCTGTTGTGGCTCAAAGGTGAGACTGGATGCCCGGGGAAAGGTGATGAAAGGTATCCGTCATGCAAATGTGCACCAGTGGAAGGATGTAAAATTTTTAGCTGGCCAGTCATGCCTCACACATATTTTTTCAGAATAAACTGCACTAAACTTTATTTATTTGCGTTCACTTGTGTTACAAAGATGTCCACAAGGTGAAGAATGACTGAGAGAATTACTGCAGCTGGAGCTCATATGTTAAATAATGACAAGCTGGAAAACATATTTCGGCCGAGCATTAAGTTTGGTGTATGGGTGTAAATGTGACAACTCAGTTTTAACAGCTTTTCACTTTACTGCAGTGAGAGGTGCACTTTGCCTCCAAAAAGATGGGGCGCAGTGGTGCCTTCAAAGAAGGTGATCTGGGTTCAATTTCTCTCTTTTATTTCTGTTTCTAAAGCAGCACGAGATACTGTTAGACTTGTTTGGCCCGTTTCTGAGAAAACCTGATACTAAAACTGCAGACTGGACGTAATTTATTTCTTTTCAGTTTGTGTTGTTTCATCACTCTGTGTGCTAAGACTACACTTTGACAAATTGCTCGGTGTGCTGTATTACAGAACTGGCTGTACAAATTGCAAACATGCTTTCTATCTCAAGTCATCCAGATAGTTTATTTCTCCTGGTTTTCATGCTTTTGACTGTTTCTGCTGTCTTTGCCTGTGCAGTGAGTCTGTTTATCACTTTATAGGTGGCTGCGGCTCAGGCGGTGGAGCAGGTCATCTCCAATCGGCATGCCAAAGTATCCTTGGGCAAGCTGCTCTCCGATGCAGCCATCGGAGAATGAATGTTAGATTGAAAGCACTTTGAAGTAGAAAACTGTGAATGGGTAAATGCAAACGTGTTGTATAAAGCACTGAGTGCTCAGCTAGAGTAGAAAAGAACTATATAAGACCATACAGGTTAGGTCATAAAACTGTGCTACAAGCTAAAAAATGGGTGTTAATAAGGTTACTGTATACATTAGCGATGTCTCAGATACGATTTAAATATTGAGCAGAATGTTTGCAGTGAAATGAGTATTTCTGTGTCTATGAAAAAACCTTTCATTGGGTTTTATTAGTAGTGCTTTTATATAATTGCTAGTCGGTCATTCTGCAGGTGGAAAATTAGAAAGGTCTTAGTACAAAAGTAGCAATAATTCATTAAATTTAAATTCTGCTGAAACCCTGCTCCAATTTCTGTAATCTTCTCTTATAATTAATGTCTAAAATACATTTTATGTAACTGCTGCTGTTTCTTCTTTCATTTCAAAACTTTTGGATGCTGCTGATTTTAGAGCTCGTTGGAAACTGGCATCTTTGAACGTTTCACTCTAAATTCACAAGAATTACGCTGTAAATGTTGGTAGATTACACAGGTGTGGGCCGTGTTATACTATCAAACTTTTTCATCAGTTATTTAACTTTTGGTTCATAAAGAATTGCAATTAAATTATGGAAATGAGTCCAACTGAGTTTGGCGTTTCGAGGCTAAAATAAGATTACTTTGGTTCTTGACCAACTAAATTAATGTCATTCATCAGGTGACCTCACAGCATTATGGTTAGGTGGGGCTTTTCTCTGTGCCTGTATGGGTTTCCACCCACAGTCCATGTTGGGTTAATTGGTGATTTTAAATTGGCCGTGGCTGAGGATGTGAGAGTGTGGGCTTGTCTGTCTTCATATGTCAGGCCTGTGACGGACTGGCGACCTGTCCACGGTGTACCCTGCTTCTCGCACTGTGACAGCTGGGACAGACTCCAGCTGCCCACACCCACTCATTAACATTCTATTCCCATTAACCTTATTTTCAAAACTGTACTTACTATAGCAAAATAACACATTAAACAACTGCTTCATGCTGGCACTGTGGGTGCGTCAGTTGGTGTAACTCGACACTTTTCCATTTATTTTTGCTCCAGCCTGCCAAAGACTATGCAAAGCACTGAACTTAACAGCCAACAACGAGAGCATGTTATGCAAACAGCGCCTGCTCAAAATCACAATGAACATCACTTTTTTGTGTGTTTTTGCTTAAACTGTAACTTTTGCAGATTTTCCATCTGTTTCCGATGAATCTCTGGAGGCTTTACAAACACTGGTTGTCTCTTCATTTTGCTACATGACAGCTTCTCAATATGAATGATATTTCAATGGTATTTGGAGGAGGGGGGGGTGTTCCTGTAACACGTGGACACATGATCAGAATATGTAAAGAAGCTGCATGCGCACACACAAGTTCTTACACATAAACAACTTGCATGCCCCTCACCTCTATTACGCCTCACCTTCTGGTCCCTGCAGGACAGCTGGATGCGAGCCTTCATCTTCATCTCGTAAACATACACGCTCACTGTCGGGATGACACGCTTTCCAAAATGCATGCTGAGTCTGAACAAATACACCCGGACCCACAAATGAACGCTCACAACACCCCACAGACAGACGTACAAGTGCACACACACGCGCGACCCCCACAGAGGAAGTGAGATTAGCTTTTTGCTGCTACTGTAATTCAGTTACCCCTCACTGCCGGAGGCCAAATGGCGAGCAGGGAGCAGGATTCTGCTGTGTCTGTACTTTGTGCGGCTGTCGGCTTGCTTATCCCTCCCGTACACAGGTGAATGTCTTTTTGCATGCCTGTCTACTCAATCCCCCCGCTGTCTCCACACAACCTCAGGACACTCTGGGTGCCCCCTCGCTGCTAAGCTGCCGACTTAAATCCACTATTGTGACAGTTAATATGTGACATGTTTCGCCTCAAGAATATTACCTTTGGCATCAGGGCTGCAGCTGAACTAGACGTGTTTATAGCTATAAAAACATGAATAAAGCCATATTACCTCCTAAATTACCTGGAAGTTTTAGACCCAGGAACTTGAAAAGCTTCTGTCCGATTAATGGACGTGTAGAAAGTGAGAAATAGTAACAATGGAAGCGACGGAATTCATGCTACTGTTTATTTTATTTACTACTTCATAAACTGGGTCAGTTAATGTCAATGCTGGAAAAGAGACTATAAATAAAGATGTGGGGGGCTCTAGTAAAGTCAGCTTTATTCTGATTGGATGCTCCTCTAAACAAAACATTTGAACATGGTGGGTGTGCTCACATTCAGAGCCGTGTGCCTGGGACGACCATATCAGGAATATCCCGTCTCTGCAGCTTCATACAGATGTATAAATGATGTGTGGAAGTGCCCTAATCCTGGATTCTTTCTAATAATGAGCATTGCACAAGTTGTCTGGTTGCTTAGAAGTCTATGGGAAAACGACTCGTGGCTCTTTTGATCTTTCCTGATGAGTTTCCATCAGTAGTTTCAGGTCTTCATAGAACAGGATGTTCTTTTGGAAATCATCATCACTGGAGTGAAAACGAAGTCTCAAACAGTCAAATTAACAAACTGCAACGTTCGCATTTCTTCACGAGCCCTTCAGTGATTTCTACACATTATTTTATCCATTCAGTTGATTGGCATTGTTGTTGCCACATATTTCAAGTGCACTTTAAAGTAGCGCGACTCATATTCACACTATATCGGGACTTCTTGATGCTGTACAAGACTTTTTAAAAACAGAGTCATTTTATATTCTCAGACAGCGAAAGGAGAGATGAGAGGCAGATGCTCAGAATGCAACAGTGGAGACGGAATCAAAGAGCGAGTTAATAAGGTGCAAATGATTCAAGATTTAAAGAAAAAAGATGGGGGCGGAAAAGAGACAGAAACTGATTAGAAGCAGGTCAGAATTCAGCTTGAGAGAGACACATGCACAAACTCTGAGGAAAGAAACTTAAAGTAAATGCGTCCCAGTTCAGAACCTTTACAGTAAATAAAGGGGAAGATTTAATAAATAGCAATATTAATTTATTGTTTTGGCTGGTC
>VUQJ01029405.1:8854-18854 GCA_015108635.1 Andinoacara biseriatus
ATAAAAAAAAAAAATGCTGTAGCAATTCTCCAAATCCACAGTTTGTTTTATGACCTAAAAATAAACTCCATTACTGTGATGTATTTTCAGTTAATTCCTTACCTCAAAAATCTTTGTAGCATAACAGCTGTCATCAGACTGGCATGCTTTACCTGATATTAATCACCAGAGCACTGTAAGGCTAATTAGCATAAGCAAAATGAGCATATGGCTCATTAGTATTTTATTAGATGCACAGGTTAGGGAAGCTATCTGTCAATCTTTATTTATCAATCTGTATTTGCACACAACTCTAACCTAACTCTAACTAAAAAGTGTTCTTAATTTTTCTTTTTAAAAGACTAATTAGATACTGAATTTTCCTCTTTATTTCACCACAGCTCAGCTAACTTACCCATAACTATTAGCTTATGCTACAGTCACTCTAGGGAAGACAGTGGAGACCACGGCACAATCAAAGTTATTGATTGTCCATCTGCAAAGAACTGACGACCACTCGCAGCCAGCTGTCACCTTCAAAATGAGTTTGGTGCATCAGGACAAACGGCAGTAAGACGGAGTCAGTCTTCTGTCAGTTTTTGATTGAATGGAGTCATGTTGGCAATTACAGTGTATGTAATCGGTTTTTGATAATATGGCAGTAAACTGTCAATTTGGCAAAATCTGTCTGCATACACAAATATTCACATTAACTGTTTACAATCAGAGTCAAGCCAGAACTTCATGGATTAGAAACCAAAATTTAGAAATCCATCCACAAATAGTGACGTAGTTGCTAAAGGACAGTAATTTAACTCCAAAATGACATAAGTGGTTGGAAGCCTTGCTTTTATACAGGAATATGACCAGAATACAACCAGTTGTCAGCCGGTTGAGGTGAGTCCCCTATTGCAACATGTCGCAGAAAAGCTACAATGATTGGCACAGACTGAGTCAGATTGATTGCAGAGTGTTAGCAATCTGTCTGTGTTCAGGAATTATATGGCTTTTTTTGCAAACCTTCACGATTCTGTCTGAGAATGATTGCAGTATGTCTGAGTAAGACCATGATTGTTTAGAGACAGGCAACCTGTGCAGTCACCTTGTGGTCAAAAGCCTTTGCCTAGAAGTTGGGGGTGTTTCGTGTTGGAACTCTGCAGTTGGTCGCCAAATGTGGAAAAAATTAAATGCAATCATCAGGCAACCACCTATTTTATTTATTTATTTTTCCTAGTCCACAAGAACCTTAACACATTTATATCATGGAGTTTTTCCATGCTTCAGAACCTTTACACAACTAGTAACAAAGCATGACACCATGTTAGCATGAACATGGATGTAATGATTTTTTCTCAACATAGCAGGCCATAAAAATAAAGTGCCAATGCGAACGCGCTGGTCTTCAGTGTTACACCTTTCTGCTGATTCACGGATTTGACACCGTTTATCCCTTGAGGTGATGGACTTCAGCTCTTCAGCTACTCGCCAACCCAGTTTGTTCTAAATGTAGACCTAAAATCTTTTCTTTGATCCCAGATTGTCTTGACACACTGAAGGTCTGCCCTCACAATACAAAGTGGGTTTTCTTTAAGGATTTTCTTGGTGTATGGCTTCTTTGTGAAGAGGATTTGTGGCTCTATAAGGTCTATAAGGATTTGATGCGCTGCTTTAGCTATGAGACACAATATTGCTTCACTCCCTGGAGCCTGTCTGTAACACTGAGTTATTGTCCATGACTCCTGAAGGACAGATGGTGTACAGATTCTGAATTACAGTGTGTGCTCAGACAGATAGATCACTTGTACTTAGCTGGCAGCTTTTGAAAATGAACTTTCTTGTCATTATTTTAGTCTAGGAACCATCTAGTGTACTTAATTTTGAGAAGCTTTAAATAACTATGGTAAATGACTGTCGGCTGATTATTACAGATTACAGTTTATTTTCATCATTAATTTTTAAGTCTATAAAATGTGCAGAAAAGCTGTTAAACAAGCCAAAGCCACTTCTGGTATATTTCCTTTCATTTATTTCTGATATGTTCAAATTTTGATGATTAGCTTTCTGTAAAATCGGCCAATCGTTGAAGTAACTCTGGTAAAGCAGTAAATCAAATTGTTTTATGATATCAGCATGCTTTCACGTGTGCAACTAAAATCCAACTTGAGCTCTGCCTTTTGAGAAGGACACTGTAGTTGCGTCAGTTCCTTCAGTACTCCAGTATGTGCAAACATTTTCCCTATATGACTGTGAAATCAAACACTGAGCATGTCAGTTATTGTCTTACGGCAGCCTCGTCAGGCTCGTATAGCATGAGTCACAGTGTCACTATTGTCTCTGTTTGATTTCTTTATACCTGTCTGTTCTGGCCTGCTCCAAAGACATGTTTGTTCTGGCTGTGCTTAATTTAGACCAGAATGACAAGGACAGAGGTTCTGAAGCCTTCCCGAGTGACAGCCTGCCCCTCTGATGATTGCTCACGATATCTGTAGATCTGTAGGTATAGCTCAGAATCCCTCCACAAGATTCTAAGTAAGTCCAAAAGTGTGTTTAAGAAAATTAGAGTGTGGTAAGACTGTTGTAAATCTGTGTTTTTGGGTCTGGGAGAGCACCGACAGTTTGTTCAGGCTGTAAATGTAAATGTAGTTCAGCCAGAGCAAAAAATCTTTTGTCAGTATCCATCTGCAGAAAACCGAGACAAAGAGCAAAGCTGCTGTTCTGGCAAAGAAACAAGGCTTTGCAGAACAGTTGTAGTAATTGTTCTCACTGATTACACATCTCTTTTTCACCGTCCACTCTGTGCAGCCAGCAGCAGCTTTATGTTACATTGCATCTTTTGTACCTTAAACCACAGAGACTGTTACAGAATATTATGTGATGCTTACCTGTCTCTGTCTTTTCTTTTTGTTGCTCAGGAGTTTGCTGCACTGACCAAGGAGCTGAATGCCTGCAGGGAGCAGCTGCTGGAGAAGGAGGAAGAGATCTCTGAGCTCAAAGCTGAGAGAAACAACACCAGGGTGAGGACAGCTTCAATATACATCTTAAAACATTTATTAAACTACACCAGTTAATCTTTCCTTACTCGGCTCATTTTAATATGAACACTGACATTTAGTAGTTCTGGGCAATGTGAACAAATATAACTGATGTTTTGACATTTCAAACCATAAAATGAAGCTGCATTAGAAATGAAGCTGCTTCTGTCTTTCATGCCCAATCCCTTTTACATGCATTCCATCAGTTGCTCTAGAGTTTTACCAACATTTTAATGTCATTCCCCAAAAAAACTTGCTGCACACTGTGATAGGCAGCGTCCAGAGGAAGATTAAGCTATCTGGTGGCTACGATTTTAAGGCTGCAAAAGCAATGAAGCAGCCATGCACACTGTCTATTTCCAGTGCCCGGGCATACTTCATTAGCTCTCCACATTCTGCCTGAAAATTGTTCCACTTACTTCATATGGATGGCTGCTCAACAGTAAAACTAAGCCCAAATGGCACTGATGCCCTGTAGTGTCCAGTTCAAAGAATTTGGTGAGGGAAGCAAAAAAAACAGCTAAAAAACATTAGAGGATCAGCTCGATTTTTGTGGAGCCAAAGTCCCGTATCTTCAGTAAAAAAAAACATTGCCTTTTTAAGGCACACTCTGCAGTTGACAGATAAGACTGTTTTCCATACCAGCGCTGATTAACTGTGTATTTGCAGTCTCGCACTATCTTCCTCTGGTGGAAACAGAAGATTTTAGGACAGCACTGATGGAAAATTACGGAAAAGAAGGAGGTGAGGTGCAAGAAACGGGGACAGTCAAAAGTAATTTTCACTTTCACACTTTATTATCACCTCAAATCCTCCAACAGGCAATTACTAAGCAAATGTTAATTAAGCTCGGTTTTGTTGCTGGTTATAATTAAATCTTGGAAGGCATGTACAGGCAGTCATGACTTGAGAACTTGTAATATCATGTGATGAGTATAGAATTAATCTCACTGGCTCTTTGGGTTAAGCATCACATGCAGTCTTTAATAAAAGCAATGAACATCTGGGGGCCAGGAACCCTCTTATAATCCTAAGACCAGTGAAGTAACCTATATTTATATAGGCAACAAATAAAGAAAAAGCCACTGTGACAGAGCATGCACAACGTTTGAGCTAATTCTCGTGACTTTTTCGGCATGGCCACTCTAACGATGTTAGGCCTCAGTCACACAGGGCTTGAGCTGGTTTAGTGACTATCTGGCAGCCACTGGTCACTAGGGATAAATGTGCAGACCCTGACTCAACAGGTAATGAGTGGCTGCTGGAGGTTGCTGGCTAATGCTAGGTGAACTCAGTTGCAAAAAGGGTGCTACACTGAATACCTTCTTACGATTGCTTTGGTTTTGAACAGACTCCTGGTAGTTTGCATGAAAGATGCACATTTGTGCGAACACTCAGATTTTACTCCGTGAGCTGTAGTGAAACCAGACACAGTCAGTAGTTTGCAAGTGTTTGCAGTAGATCCTGACTGATGTAGCATTTTTAGGACTTGCGTATCCAATATTTATTCAGATATTTGATACATCTGCTGATATTTTATTCTTCCAGATACATAAGCAAATATCCCTAACATTTGTTGTGTAGTTAATTATGTGTGCTTATTAAGCTAATATAACAGTTTTAGATTACTCATTTACACTCTGCCCGACTCTGCTCCGATCAGCTGGTAGCTGTGTTTGTGGCATTCCGAGCACGTGTTGCCAACAGAGAAGTCGCAGAGTGCAACATCAAGACACATAACATGGTTGAAGGGTGTGTGTCACATTTCTTCTTTACTTTTTACATTTTCATTTATCAGCCATTATAAATGCTGATATCTATATATCTGCAAATATGTAATATCTACTCATATTGATTCAGGTCTAATTTGCAGCCAGGTCGGGATCTGCCATGCAAACTGGGAACCACGGCAACCTGCTACCACAAGGGTTTTTTTGGTGCAGCACTGTATACCTCTTTGCAACCAATTTTTTGCAGACAATCGGTGATTGCAAAGTGGTTGCTAACCAGTCTTTAGGCCTGTGTGACCTTAATAAATGTGTCTGTCTGTGCAAGGCCTTACTAAACAAGCAGACAATAGCACGCCATAAAAGGTACTCTGAATTAATATTTTTAGATGGTGCTTCATTAACTACTTTCATTTGTAAAGTTAACTACTTTCATTTGTAAAGTAGTTAATGTTGATCAAAAAAAATATATTAAGGAGAGAATATTAAGTGTTGAATGCCAGTTATGCACTTTTAAAAAAGAGGGTAATTTAATTTAAACTTAATGGCATTGATACATAATAAGTTAGCTGGCATCACAGTTTGTTTGCTTGCAGCTAAGCAAACGTGACTCATTTTGGGCTTCTGTTGCTCCTCTTACTCAATTTGGTCTTAACCGTAACTTGACAGTGTGCTCTGGCTCAAATATTTCTCTGTGCTTGCCAGTTAGCTAGCTGGCTAACAGGCAGCAGAACAGTCTGTTGTACCCTGAGTGAAGTGAGTGATTTCATGACAGATTTATGTGACATGTCACAATCACATCAGAGTGTCTCTTGGCGCAAAGATCATGTGAGTAATGGACCCAATATGCCTGCTTCATTGGCATAAAAGATACTCATTTAGATATGCACCGCTCTTCAGTGCCATGCCACATTTTGGCATGGCACATGTATTACGGGCCCCACTTTGAGCTTTAAGAACAGCTGATGTAGAAACATGCCGTGACAGATAAAGAAGAATGGATAAAGGATGAAAAATATTTACAGAGCAGGATTCTAAACGGGCTCCTGTTGAGTAAATGCCGGCTTGAATCAACAGTGGGCATTTTGTTGAGTGTGCAGGATTATATATGTAGACATGATGGATGCTGATGGATCTCTCAGGGACACTTGAATCAGACAGACTACACTCATTCTTCCTCAGCAGTGCTCTGTAGGGGTCTTAGCTTTCATTGTTCTACTCTTACACCTCACTCTTGCAGAGATTCTGATCGCCTCTGCCTCCTCCAGTGTTCTCTATTGAAAATTTGTCTTCAGGATTCTGCAGGGAAGAATAACACATCATTTGATGCAAAAAAAAATTGATTTTTTTTTTATGAATTTTGCTTCTTTTGGTTTGTTTATTTGCCGTAGGAACCGAAACAATTAAGATGCTTGACAGGGAGTATGATGTTGATTATTTCTCTTACTTTATTTGGAGCCAACCATTAAAGAATATCATACAATAAAACAGTGCATCTATATTTTGTGGATGAAAGAATAAATTTGCAGTTTGGGAAATGCAGTTAGATGAAAAGATGCATCTTGCTGTAATCTGCTGTGGACTGTAACTATACAGTAATAGCCAGCAGTCAGTAAAATCAACTGGCACAAAGTGGTACAAAAAAGAAAAGTTTGGCACATAACCGTTTTTTAGAGGGCATCTAAAGTATGATTATTAATTTGGTAGTTAAACTAAAAATAAAAAAAAGCTAACAAGCAGCTATATGCAAGTTTTTTTTGTTCTGTTTTGTTTTGTTTTGGGGGGGTGTAACCTGCTAATGATGTCACTGATACTGTTGTCTTTTTCTAGCAACCAAAAGAAGTTTTCTGTGCAGACCTGTGAAAATATAGATATATAAAATATGAAAATAGTATACTGTATGATTCAGTAGCCCATAGAACCACCTTTAGCAGCAATAACTTGAAGTAATCATTTTAGTATGACTTCATCAATCACAACATTCTTGCGGAGGAATTTGGGTCTTGTTGCATGACCCAGTTTCAGGCAAGCTTTAACTCTGAGATAGATGGATTTACATTTGACTTTTTCCTTTCTATCTTCATGAACTTTAATATTTAACATACTAACTGGGGCCTGTAGAGCCTGGGATGTAGCTCTTGGGTTTTGGGTTTATTTTGCAGTTTCATTGAGCATTGCAAAGTCTGACCCGTGGTTGAAATTAGTGGTACGTTCACTCCTGGGAAGACTGTGGCATCGAGTTAACACATCGGCGTGTTCCAGACCAGCAAACTGCCAAAACCTCTACTTTTATAATGGCGGTCACACTTCCTGATCAATAATGAAGTGTAATTATTACAGATATCTGTAAGGATCCTTACACTGTAAGGAATTTTCAGTGTTGTGTTAATAATTCAGCTGATTTTACTTCAGCAGACGTGTCAGTGGCATTTTGACTTAATAAGCAGTGCAATACACCTAAACCAGTGACACTATGTTAGGCAGCTCAGTGGGAAATGTTTGGACAATTGAAGCGAAGGTATGCTGGGAATAAAACCAAAGCACAACGATCATTTTGTGCTTTAACTTTACTCTATAACCAGATCATTATCTTGTGGTTATAATATTATTTCCTCGGACAACATCAGAGAGGGAATGAACTGTCGAGATTTGCCACAGTGTGTCCAGTGAGCAGCAAGGGGAAATGAAAGCAGACGATCCTACACTGATCTCGCAATGGAACCTGAGCAGGCTACAGTAACAAATAATGTTTTATCTCTGCTGAATAGCACACATCATGGCTCACATCATGGTTATTTACTCCCAGTTGTTGTTGTTGTGTAGTTGCCTTTTGTTCAGCCCACCTCCAAGCTCTGCATCTCTTCTCTGTTTTTGTGTAGCTTTCTGCAGGCAGTTGACTTGACAAGCTACCACCTAGATTAAACTTTTGTGTGCTTTTGTTGAAATGATAGTGATGTCTTTGCTGTTATCTGCCTTCTTTTTGCATTGTTCATACAGTTACATTGAGGTGTTACAAAAATACAGCGTAAACTTTTCTTACTGAAAGTATCTCGAAAACATTCTCCTCTTTGCATCCTCAGGGATTCTGACTTGTAACTTACAGCATAAGTTGGTGATAACTGACAATAATTTATGAGGATGTAAATGATGATTACAGTCATTTTAATTGCTAAATAATCTGATGATATGATCATTATAATAAAATTTAATTTAAAATTTCCAAGTACTTGAAAAACATATTTGTTGCATGTATCTCATTTTTCTGATAGTCTTGTATGATTTTTGTTTTTTTTTTTAAGTCTAGAGGTGAGCCTTAGCACTTAAAATTATGTTTCCAGTACTTGTAGAAAAAAAAAGAATTACATGAATATAATTAGAACAAACTCTGTTCATATTTTGGATTCTTCAATATTTCTCGAAGTTGATAATGTCATTGACTTTGCCCGTGTCTTCCTTTAGTTACTGCTGGAACATCTGGAGTGCCTGGTCTCCAGACATGAGCGGTCACTTCGTATGACTGTGGTCAAGAGGCAGGCCCAGTCTCCTTCAGGGGTCTCCAGTGAGGTTGAAGTCCTTAAAGCACTCAAGTCCTTGTTTGAACACCATAAAGCCCTCGATGAGAAGGTGAGGCTGCCCAAAATTTGTACACTAAATGTGTAACTGATGGTCTTATATTGCTTAAATAATCTGTGTTTTATATTATAAGACAAAATATTTGTATTTTTGTTTTTGCTGAGGTGGGAAAAACAATTTTATTTTTATTTGAACATAAATGGAAAAAGGCACATGTAGTTGTTTTTAAAGTATGTTTTTAAAGTGGTAAAATGTATATATATTTTAATAAACTACTTTATGTATATGTAAAATAGTTTTTTGGTTTTCATAAACCCACTAATGCACAAGTCTTTGATAGGTTTGTGAAAAGTATAATTGACTATAAAATAATTTAAAAGCTTCCATTAGATATATACTGCAACACTATATTTCTGCAGTGTGGCATCATCAGCCATGTAAAATGCAGGCTGACTGAGCAATTAGCAGCCAGCTGCCAGATCTAACCCGGGCTAATCTCTTTCTTCTGGTAGAAAAACCTCAGATATTTCAGGTCCAATGAGAAAAGAAAAGAAGTATCTATGTAGTGACTGACTGTACTACAAAACCAGTTTAAATAAAAAAAAAATATTTGCATTAAAACAAACGCATAAAATAATATGTGTAAAAACCCAGTAGTTGGGCTTTGCTAAATTCAGGTTCCAGTTATAATATATATGGATAGATTACACATTTAAGACCAGATGACACTAAAGTTGCTTTTGTATTGTCCTTTCTATGATTTCACGCAGTCATTTTCTAGGTTTTAGCCTCTACTCGTCCCACTCGCTGTTTCTCCTCACACCCCACTGATTTATGACCTTAGCCTCCCATGTAGTATCAGCACTGTCCCTGTAATCCATTCATCCTCCCCTCTGAAAGCCATCATTTATAACACATGTCCAACGTCCGCACTGTTTAAGGTAATAAAAGCTTGGGCAAATGGGTCCCACCTTGGAAACGTATCCCAGCATGGACACAGAGGGTCAACCTCCTCTGAGATCTGATGCACAGTCACAATGTGTTGCAAGTAATTGTTCCATCACAGCCACAATGAACCTAAAGGAGGGTGATCGTACACTGAGCTCACAGACGACAAGAGAGGTATAGAAAAGGAATCTCCTCTCAGCAAATGGTGCTTTAAAATCAGTAAGAGCCTTATAATGCTACTTTGAAGCCGCAGCAAAGTGGTGTTGTAAGGGTGAGAGAGAAAAAGAAGAGAGCTCCTTGTGTGTTAACCCTTGCTTGCCTTAATTGGGATCGTAGTAGCATTCAGAGGGGAAGCTAATGACTGCATTTTTGAGCTGCGCTCTTTACTATCAATTCAGCGCAAGTGTTTAATGGTGCACATCACAAAGCTGATCTACAGGCAGCTCACGATTTGTGTTTGATGTTAATTTTCAGGTAAGAGAGAGACTACGAGTGTCACTGGAGAGGGTGTCCGCCTTGGAGGAGGAGCTCACAGCAGCCAATCAGGAGGTAATAGCCACCACAGTTATATATACACACTCACTAGCAACTCCCATTAGTTACACCCATTCAGCTGCTTGCTAATGCAAATATGTAATCAACCAATCACATGGCAGCAACCAAATGCTTTGAGACATGTGGAAAGGGTTAAGACCTGCTGTAGTTCAGAATGGGGAAGACTTTTGGGAATGACTTTGAGTA
>VUQJ01029411.1:4850-17410 GCA_015108635.1 Andinoacara biseriatus
CCCTAGAGTGGGACTGGATTTTCTCCAATATGAAGCAGAACAGTGACCTTAAATCACGGGATTTCATGTCCAGTAAAATAATGATCCCCACTGTGCCTACTCAGTTCTTCACATAGACTTGAGGGATTCTTAAAAATAGGTTAACATGGTACCAGTCTGGGCATTTGAGCCTAAATAATAATGATAATAATAATGTAAATTTGTCTGAAATTTGACCAAATGCATAATTATTCAAATACAAAAAGCTAAATATTGCGTTGGGCATTTGTAGTTGCATTACCATAATTCAAAACTGCAGCTACATCATACTGCAGCCTGGGGTATCATATTAAACAGATTTCTCACAATAGTCCAATATAAATCCTGTGGGAGGCAAGCTCAGGCCAGCTGAACATTCCCTAACTGCTCAAATTGGGTAATGTGCTAAAACCAAGATTAAATTAATATGCTGTTTTGGTTACCGTGGTGTAGTGGGATTAGAGCATCCAAGAGTATCAGGATTTAGGTTTAAGTGTGTACTGCACATGACCAGAGAGAGCAGTTCAACTGCAGCAGTCAGGCCTGAGGAGGAGCATATCTGTTCATTAAGAGATACACTTAAACAAGAGCAAAAGCTGTTGTGAGGATTAGGCCAAGGTCATATTAATATGCAAAGATTTTTTTTTTACAAGAAGTACTGCAAAATGGTCTAATTACAGTGAACAACAAAGCTATACAGTCAGCAAGGAGAATAATGGGATCAAAAGAAGCCACATGATCTCATTTAAAGCTCTTGGCACAGCAGTGTTTTTTTGTTTGTTTGTTTTAGTTTGTTTTTTTAAATGGTAAGAAATGGTTAAATGGTATTTTGCTAATATTACCCTGGATTGACATTTTGGCATATGATTATTGGTAATCCATCCAGTACAGCATACACCTTTTCATGGATTTAAAAGCACAAGAAAACAAAAGAATGTTGACCTGTCATAGATTCATTTTCTGTAGATCACAAATGTTCCTTTACACCTTTCATGCCATCCATTTTCACTCATTCAAGCTCTAGTTTGCCAATTCACTATGAAGGAGGGGTTTTGCATACCTGACTGATTCCAAGGTACACTGGTCCTGTGTGACGGGCCAGATTAAATGTGATTAAAAGACCTTCAATGAAGAACACAAGAAGGTGCCTGCTCCTGAGACAGCAGTTTGGTGGTGAGCTTCAGATAGGCATAGGGCAAGACAAAAGCTTTCAAAACTTCTAGCTAAAATAGTGCAAATCTCATTAGAACAGTTCCTGAGCCCCTGCCAACAGTGGGTGGATGAAAAAGGCCATCTTTTTTCTTTTATCAGCTGTGAGAGAAAACTGAAGACCCTTAGGACTACAGCCATTCAGACAGGGAATCATTGGTCACAGGGCCATCTTTGCAGAGGCTGAGAGGCAGCATCAATGACCAAGGTCATTTGACCAAGATCACTTATAAGATCACTTATATAGGCATAAACACTTTTGTCTTTTGTATCAGTTTGATATTTGGTACATGTGGATGAAAAATATTACTTGTTAAAATGCTGGGTGGACAGGGCAAATGTGGGCTAAGGCCACTAGCTGATGCAGCTATTTTATGTATCTGTCTTTCAATGTATTAGAATAAATACAAGGTCACAGCTGACACTAAGGCAAGGATACTAAACAGCTTCAGTTTCTTGGCCATCTTAACACAGTGTGTAATCCCTGGCTGACCTCCAGGTTCTTGTCTTTGTCCAGAGCTGAAAGGGACACCTAAACAAAGTTTCCAGATTGAGTAGTTTTAAGACAGGCTGGGCTACTTTAAGTTTAATAACAAGTTATGCCTATTATTTCCCTGTTCGATTTATATATATATATATATACAGTATAAATGGCTGTGAGTCTAAAACCGCTAATGGAATATTTTTTGTTTCAATTTTTCAATCACATCTTGGCTGATTTAAAACACACTGGTGGTTTACAGGTGTCGTTCATAATATATTTGTGCCCAACTCTATATATTTTATCAGTTATATCATTAATCATTGTGATTACTTTATGTAAATTGTTCCAATAAAACTCTCATGAAGGTGGGAGTGTGTGGAAATGTAGAACCCAAATGCAAACTTGAGGCAAGGTGACCCTTTACTGAGGCTGACTAAATTCAAAACAATAAATCCAAAAACAGAGGCAAAACAAAGTCTGAAATCTAAAGAAAACACTAGGAATTCCAGGAATAAACAAAGGAAACCACACAGCAGGAACCCAGTATGACACAAAATTAGGACACATATAGGTCAGGAGTTCGAAAGGTAGAAAGGTGTCATGAAGAAAAGAGTGCCTGAGAAGCATAACAAGCTGTCCATGCCTGAAGCCTTAGAGTCTGCCACGCAAAGACTCACGGCCTTGGCTAACTGCTGGAAGAGGTATACCAGAGACATAGAAGCCAGGAGAAAAATCTAGATGTTCTCCACTGAATGATTCAAGGTGCACTCTCAGTGGCAGGGGAACAATATGAGAACAGAATCCCAGCCAATGATGGCGATGGAACTGTACTAGAAGAGCATTTGGGAGAAGGATGCAACACACAACAGCAATGTTCAGTGGCGAGTTGATCTAAGAGCAGACTACAGAAATCTCCCTGAACAGGATCCAGTAATCCTCACAGTGACAGACATCCAAGAAAGAGTCTCACATATGAAGAGTTGGACAGCACCAGGCCCTGATATGATTCATACCTACTGGTAAATAGAAGTTAACTAAACTCCATGAGCGCCTGGCAGCACAAATGAACCAGCTGCTAAAGGATAAGACACACCCAGAATGGCTAAGTAAAGGCCAGACAGTCCTGATCTCCAAAGGATGCCCAGAAGGTACCGGTCCCATCCAGCAACTGGCCAATAACGTGCCTCAATACAGCATGGAAGCTCATAGTGGAAAATCATAGTGGCTAAAATGAACAGGCACATGGCTTAATACATGAGCGGGGCCCAGAAAGAATTGGCAGTAACACCAGAGGAGCAAAACACCAACTTCTGGAAGAGTGCCAAAAATCAGCAGTCACTTGAGACTGTAAGACCAGACTGACCAACCTGTGCACTGCCTGGACTGATTACCGGAAAGCCTATGACTCAGTGCCTCGCACATGGATCCTGCCTAGAACTATACAAGATCAACAGGAACCTAAGAGCCTTCTTCAGGAAATCAATGGGAGTGTTAGTCATCATCATCTGCAGGATTTACCAAGGAGATGCTCTGACCCCACAGCTTTTCTGCATAGGCCTGAATCCCCTCAGCCAGATCATTAACAACACTGGCTGCAGATACCAACCACAGAATAGAGCAAACATCAGGCACCTCCTCTACATGGATGACATCAAGCTGTATGCCAGGAGTGAACGAGACATTGATTCACTAATCCACACCACCAGGATCTACAGCAATGATTTCAGAATGTCATTCAGATTGGAGAAGTGTAGTCGGATGGGAACAAAAAGAGAGAAGGTAGTCACAACTGAGGGGATTGCACTACTAGAAAGTAACATCACAGACACTGAGGACAGCTACATGTACCTTGGAATCCCACAGGCAAATGGGAACCATGAAGAAGACGCTAGGAAAGCTGCAACCTCCAAGTACCTGTAGAGAGTAGATAAGTCCTGAAGAGTCAGCTGAATGGGAAGGTTAAGACCTGGGTAATCAAAACCTACACCCTGCCAGTCATCAGATACCATGCTGGGATAATATGCTGACCAAAAGAGGGGACAGAAGCCACTGACATCAAGACAAGAAAGCTCCTTACACAGAGGGTTTCACCACAAATCTAACACCCTGAGAGACCAAGCGTACAGGCTAAGCGGAAGGAGGCCGAGGACTAGTTAGTGTCATAACCACTATCCAGGGTGAAACAACAAAGGTCCATGAGTACATCAGGAAGATGGCCACAACCGATCACATGCTTAGTGAGCACCTCAGGCAGCAGAATTCCGAGAAAGAAGAGGAGCAAGAACAGGAACCATCATGGAAGGACAAATCTCTGCACAGCGTATAACACTGACAGTTAGATGAAGTGGGGGACACTTTTTATCAGTCAAATTTAGTAACACTGTTTGTTGCTCTTCTAGCATATCACACACTTTGTATCTACCAGAACGTGTAGTTGGAGGAATGTTGTGTGACAAAGCATGACCTGGAATTTGTCTGATCGCATCTGAACAGATTCTCAGATCTCATAGAGTATGCCCTGTGAACACCCATCAGCAGGCAGTCAGTGCAGTGATGATGAACTCGAGGTAGACTGAATATTCTGCCTTGCTAGTATGGGCATGTCTCACAGATGACGCACTGTAGCTCCATCTTGGGAGAGTGCTGGGAGTACTTCCATTGCCTCTGCTGCCATCTCACAGTTGACAAAAGCTCATCACTCAGTGCTCTCCAGCTGGTCTGTGATCCCATGCGTGCTTGACACCAAGGGACATGAAGCTGAGTGAATGTGGATCAGCGAAGACGGGGAATGATGGGCGGCATTTAGTCAGTGCAGTGTCAGACTAATTTATCCTTGACTATGCTGTCATCTTGGATTGGAGATGTGTGGCTAAGTTTATAGAATGGGCAAAGAGAAAATAGAACATCTTTCTGTGGGTTTAGAAGCTATAGTTCTAGTTCCTAGCAGCACAAGTTTAAATGTAAGTTACACAGCTTTTTTTTCTTTTTGCATGTAATCAGAGTAGTGTTTTTTCTGCAGCACTGTAGATTCACGTTGATAGACACAGCACAGTAGAAAAACAATCCTGCAAATATATATGAAACCATGTCACTCACCAGCATGGCTCATCTTCATTCCGAGACATGTATACTGTATGCACACAGCTCATGATGTGCTTGGCAACACAGTGAGATTATAGTACAGTACATCTACATATTTAACATCCGTAGTGATGAAAGGAAGAGCTGTTTCATTATGAAAGATAAAGCCTTCCATAATTAAAGCTTTAAGAACAGAACAGAAGCGAAAAAGGCATAAAATATTAAAAGGCTCTCACTCATCTTTTACAAATGGTCAGACAAATTAAATCTGACTGACAGTAAAAATGCTTTTTTCTATTGTAATGTTTGTAGATGAAAATTATCAGTATATTTAAAAAAAAGATGATGGAAACATCACTTAACAATAAATCATGAATTTTTAATTTCAACAAACTAACTGAAACAGGCCTTTGTTGAGCTTTGAGCAACCAAAACAATTTGATAAAGCAAAAGCAGGGTTTTTTTTTGTTGTTGTTGTTAAAATAGGACCTTTGTTTTCACATTTACACTATTAAACATGCATTTAAGGTTGTTTAAAGGTTAAAATAAATGATGAGTATTAGTTTGAAATGTGCAGCTAACAGCAGTCTCCATTGTTAAATGTCAACCATCAATCTGTCCGACCTCTGTCCTATGCATAATTTGTGGCTCTATAGGTACTGTATGTAAACTTTGCCACATCCAGTGAAATGTAAATCAATCTGCTACAGTTATGGTGAAAAGAAAGCTTGCAGAACAACCTACACTGTTGTGGAAGAATTTTGGCCCACTCTTGTTAACAATGTTGCTTCAGTTCATTGCCACAACAACATTCCCACATCATTCCCACCACAACATCTCAGTCAGGTTGAGGTCTGAACTTTGACTGGGTCTTTGCAACACCTTGATTCTTTTCTTTCTCATCCATTCTGTTATAGATTTGCTTGAGATCACAGTCCTGTTGCATGACCCAGTTTGGGTCAAGCTTTAGCTGTTGGACAGGCCTTATATTTGATGCTTTGGAGGAGTTCATGGTCAACTCAATGATTTCAGAGTACCCATGTCCTGTGGCTGCAAAATGAGCCCAACTATCTGGTTTTCACCATATATAGTGCTGTGACTAAATATCTGCACTTGTCTGTGCCAGAAGTTCTGTGGTTTGTTCAGATGCAATTTTGAAAACTTCAGTCATACTGCCATGTTCTTTTAAGAGAGAGAAGGCAAGAGTTCCAAACAAAACACAGTTGTTTGGTCTTTTTCTAATTTTACTCTCATAAGTTTTAACATTTAATATCCTAACTGAGGCCTGTAGAGTTCGCGATGTAGCTCTTGGGGTTGTTGCAGTTTCTCTGAGCACTGCATGCTCTGATCTTGCTGAAAATTCACTAGGACATCCACTCCTGAGATGATTGACAAGAGAAGATTGAATGTTTTCCACTTGTGCATAATCTTTCTCATTGCAGAATGATATGCTAATGCTATTTAGTTTTTCACACACTGTTTCTGAAATTTAATTTAATGTTGTTAAATAAATAATGGCAAGGCATAACATGGCATGTTTTTTAGTTCATCTTAGGTTTTATTTGCCTAATCTTAAAATCTGCTAAGGACCAGTTTATTTTTTATTATGTCCTGTTACTTAAAAACTCTAGAACTAAAAGAGGGTGTACTTTAATTTCACCATGACTGCACGTGTTTCTTTTTGTTTGTTTGTTTTTCTTCATGATAGGATATTCTCACAACATCAAAAGATTAGGCCATGATCTAATCTTCCTTCAGTATGCTCTCCTTATTGTAGTTTTCCAACATTGTTTCTTAGAAGCTGTCAAGCAAAATTTGCAATTCTGCATTGCAAAGAAATCACAAAGTGTAGACTGGCTATTGTATTGGTCTATATTAAAGAGGGAGAAATCACTGGTAAATGGGATGAAATCACCTGAGATCAGGGCATGTGGAAGATTGCAGTTTAACTCAGGATCAGCTAACTGTCTAGCTGTCAGGGAAGCATGAAGAACAGGGGTAACAGGGTTATGGCAATCCAGCCAGAATTAGATTAGTCTTTAGTGTAGATGCCGAGAAATCTGTGGTTCCATTTTTAAGTTGTTTATCCACTAAAAGCTTAAATCCAACTGAAATTACATTTAGCTTTCCTCTTTTGCAGTCTTTAATAACATCAAGTGAATATGGAAATAGACGAAAGTGACATTTGCATATCTTTGCATGCTTTTTAGTGTTCTGTAACTGAGCAGCTAATACATTGTCTAGCTTAAAAGGTGACTTACATGCATGTCTTATACTTAGTAGTTTTCCAAGAATGTGAATATGAGTAATTGTTTAGTCAGGAAAAGATGTGTTTGTGTTTGCTACATACACTGTAGAAAACAGCTGTAAAAATACAGGAGATGTTGTACAGTAATGCACCTTTTTTTTGTGAACCAAGCTGACTACCATAAATGCTGATGCCTTTGAGGATAAATAATTAACAGCAAGCTGCTGTATACGGTAGCTTGCTGTAACAGTTATACTGCTAGCTGCAGGATATAATTCAGCATGTTTTCTTTGGCAAAAGGAAACACTGATGGGAAAGTAAATGAATGGTGATAAGTGTTACTTTTGACTTTGGGAAGAACACTGCTCTAGCTAGCAATAGTTTATGTGATTAATCACATCTGTATAACATCTGGTTGATGTTAATCTTAAAAGTGTTTTTCTATACTTATAACCTTGTATGCACTGAGATGAGGGAAAGTGCAGCAAACTCCTGTGACAGTACAAGAAAATTAAGTCATTGTAATCAGGGTTAATGACTAAGGACTGAGCAGCAACCTTCTGAGCTGAAAATTGAAACCTGTACTGAAGTGCCAAAAACTACAGTTCATCTTATGGTCACTTGAGTCTGGCTTTAAAATTGAGTCTGTCACCACAGATACCCATTTTTATAATCCTAAACGTTGCAGCACTAAAATGCATATTTATGGCCTGGTACAAAAATCAGCTTTAGTTGTTATGGATAGTTTCCCTGCTCATTACAACTCTAGAGGAGTTGCATTTTTTTTTAAAATAACCTTCATACTAGAGTGGGAGGTGTTTCTGCTTTGATTGACAGGCATCTCTACACAGGCCGCTGGAGCCTATCAGCATCTGCTAGGCTTCACCTTCACTAATTGGAATCACTGAACTGGACCTCTCCACGGTGTGTGTGTGTTTGTGTGTGTGTGCTGTTGCTGTTTTTAAGAGCATTTTCATAGATTATCTGACAAATATTATAGCATGCTTTGTGGTTTATACCATCCCAGAAGTATGTGCTCCAGTCTTGGTGAATAAAATGTGGAAAATACTTGAAGCCACATGATCCAGTCTTGCATTCTGATTGGTTCCAGGATATAGAGGCTTTTGACAACACACTGTAATTCCGACCAGTTGGAGACATGTATTTAACGGGTTACAAAGTGACATGATTTGATTGATGTATAGTAGGTGAGGAAAGGATTCCATAAATATGGTTATCTCATTGTTGACGGAGGTAGCATTTAGGGGCTTTTCCATTTGATCTCTTCATATTTTATCCTCCTCACTAGGCTAGTCTTGATTTCAGTAATATTCAGGGGGCAGATGGAAAGTTCAGGTGGGCCAAATGTGGGCCGTGGGCTGCCAGTTGACATTCACTGTCATATTGTCTACATATATACTGTCTATAGCAAGGACAGTAATGGACTATTTTATAGTAGGAATACTAAAATAGTAGTATAATGGCAACTAAACAGCTGATAATGGTTTACAGTAAAACATATCATTAATAAAGCGAGTGCTGTCATTTTTTAACCAATAAAAGCCAATATTTTAATGTAACAGAAGTCTAGAAGTCTACTTAAGCTTATGTGAATTGTTGTTCAGTATCAGTAACTATGGCTCTGTATGATTTAAGATATATGACAGTAGCTGAAAAGGCTGCAGACCAAAGCAGAGGACATGTGTGCAGCCAGATAGCCAGATGGCTCAGTATGGCAGCTTTTAAAAGAACTCCATAAGTGAAGTGAGAGTCCAGCCCTGTGAGATGGTTTAAAGCTGTAGGATAGCGGGTTGACCGGGACTCTTCTCTTGGGTTTTATTTGTCTCCCTGAGCATGCTGCTGCCTACAGAGACAGAGCAGTGTGTTACAAAGCCAGGTGAGTGTGGAGTGGAACACATGATCACAGCAGTTGTAACACTGTGTAAATTACTGTCACCTGACCAGCCATCTGGATGAGCTGACATCAAGTGACTGAAGAAGTTTTGTTTGATCCTTGTTGAGCTTGTCTGAGCTGCCTATCAGACTCAATAACTGTGCACCTTTTTTCTTTACATTTGTGTCATAAAAGTCCAACTACAACAGAAGGTAATGTACGTAGCCAAGTATTGATTTGGGGATTTTCTTTTATACACTATAAAAAGTATTCGTTTGCCTGCCTTCACACGTATATGAACTTGAGTGACATCCCATTCTTAATCCATAGGGTTTAATATGATGTGGGCCCACCCTTTGCAGCTATAACAGCTTCAACTCTTCTGGGAAGGTTTTTCACAAGGTTTAGGAGTGTTTTTATGGGAATTTATGACCATTCTTCCAGAAGTGCATTTGTGAGGTCAGATAGTGATGTTGGATGAGAAGGACTGGCTCACAGTCTCTGCTCTAATTCATCCCAGAGGTGTTCTGTCAGGTTGAGGTCAGGACTCTGTGTAGGCCAGTCAAGTTCTTCCACACTAAACTCGCTCATCCATACCTTTATGGACCTTCCTTTGTGCACTGTTGTACAGCCATATTGGAACAGGAAGGGGCCATCGCCAAACTGTTCCTAAAAATTTGGGAGCATGAAATTATACAAAATTGCTTGGTATGCTGAAGAATTAAGAGTTCCTTTCACTGGAACTTAGAGGCAGAGCTGAACTCCTGAAAAACAACCCCACGCCATAATCCCCCCTCCACCAAATTTACACTCGGCACAGTGCCGTCAGACAAGTACCGTTCTCTTGACAACCCAGACTCATCTATCGGAGAAACATGATTTATTACTCTAGAGAACATGTCTCCACTGCTTTAGAGTCCAGTGGCGTCATGCTTTACACCACTTGAGTTTCTGTTGTTCCCAGTCACTTCCACTTTGTTATATCACTAACAGTTGACTGTGGAATATTTAGTAATGAGGAAATTACACGACTGGACTTGTTACACAGGTGGCATCCTATCACATTACCACTCTGGAATTCACTGAGCTCCTGAGAGTCACCCATTCTTTTACAAATGTTTGTAGAAGCAGTCTGCATGACTAGGTGCTTGGTTTTATGCACCTCTGGCCATGGAAGTGATTGGAACACTTGAAATCAATTATTTGGATGAGTTAGTAAATACTTTTGGCAATATAGCATATCTATATTATTGTGATCTAAAAACTTTCAGCTCAAAGCACAGACATCAAAGCAGGTGTTTTAATTTACTTTTTAAAAAATATTTTCCCTTCAAAGTGCATTTGTTTTATTCTTCAAAAATGTTTATTAAAGTTAACAATGTGGAAGACTGTTTAGTTTTCCTTTCACTAGTTGGTAAAAGTCCAACATAAGAAAAGAATGCATTATTATGTTTGTGAATAATAACTACTGGTCACTAAACTTCCCCCAAGGACTTCTTCCAATCCCAAGGGGCATTTCAATTCTAAATAAATTGTATATATATATTTTTTTACTTTAATGCCTTAAGTAAAGACAAAAAAAAAGTATGGTCTGAAAGTGTCCAGACAGAGCACAATAAACAGTGTATCGACAAAAAAGCTGGCATTAAAACGCAAAACACGCAGACATTCATTAAGCTCTAATCTGTGTATGATTTCTTTCTGTATTACTCTATGACTGACGCTGATATCAAACATTCACATCATTGTGTGGTGGAATAGAATAGAGTATTAACATTCATCTCAGAACTCTATTACTGATTCTCCCATTGTCACCACCACTAACAGCTATGGGATTGTGCGGTCGAGTCACAATGCTCATGACAACAATGACAAACGCTTGGCTTGTTTTGCGCTCCAAGCATCATATCACCACAAAGCAATTCCACCAACACAGCTCAGCCTTGACAACAGCATCTTACTTGTCTCCAAACAAAAATAAATTACAAAAGGTTCCAAATGTGCTGAACATCTTATTTAGCAAACAATGCCAGTAAAAACTTTCTAAATTAGCATCTGAAGCCCCTCAGAGATTGTAGTTTCTCTGAAGGTTATCCATCTGTAGATACATCTGCATGCCTTCTGTTCTTTACATGGGAAACTGCATCATGTAGACTGCGATCAAAGCTGAAGCTGCAGATCTAGGTTCAGTATGGAATGGTTATGATCCCTGGCTTACATGCATGGTGACAGGTTTGATCACGTAATTGTGCAGCTCCCTTTGGAGTTAATAGAGACCAACTTAAAGCTAAAATGGGGTAACTATAAGACTTGTATTCACCAGATGTCCACTTATAGTCAGTGAGCAGTGCTGAACATGCAGCACAATATGAGTGGAAAATATTGTGGTTCCAATATACAGTCACGTGAAAAAGAAAGCTCACTCACACGCTTGCTGTTGAATCAGGTGCATTTGATTAGCAGCACTTGGCTGCTGCTCACTCTCACAATTCCTATGGAATCAGTAAGTGAGTGCTGCACATTTTTCACACACTGCTTCTGCATTCCATGTTTTGTTATTAATTTTATTTTCAGGTCCCATCTATTCCATCCAGGGCTGGAGCCAATCCCAGCTCTCACAGGGTGAGAGGCAGGGTAGAGGTACAGGTCACCAGCCTGTTGCAGGGCTAACACAGAGAGACAGCGTCACATTCTTACCTATGGGCAATTTAGAATCACCAATTTTATACATACAGTACCTTCATTCACACTATGAACTACCATGTTTTCTAACACTAAATATAGCCCTTGAAAAAACAAAAGAAAAAAATCATGGAGACATAAGTGCTGCTGATGTTTGTAGCCACACTGAGGTCAATAGAAGTCACAATGAATGAGCACCCATAATAAACTTGTGCAAATGGACTAAAAGTGTCAATAGCAATTTAAGCAAAAGCCCCACTAATGCTAGTATGATCCTTCAAGGTGGCAAGTAGACAAGTTCATACTGTAAGTAAATTGGCAGAGCGACCTGTACTCTAAGCATTTGTTCAATTGCTTTTTCCTTCGATAAGGAAGTGTTGGAGCGTAGGATGAGTGTTAAACCTCTGACTGATGAACACAGAGCAGGCTGCATTTCTCAGAGTACCCTCTGCTGGAAGGACACTCATTTACCAGATTGATGGGGCGCTTTATTGCCTGCCACCTCTCTTGCTTAGGCTCTCACCATCCCCTCATCTCCTCTCTCCCTGTTATACCTATTTCTCTTTTTATCTCCTCCTCCCTTTCTGCGTGACTTTCTCCCTTTGTCTAGCACACAAACTGTAAATTCACACACGCTCACCTCTCACTATCCTCTGTACGTACACAGTGTTTTCTTACGATCGCTCGGTGGGAGGATGACGAGACTCTCCCTGAACCTCTTTAACACCTCCATCACCTCACTGGTGTTGAGCTACTGGTCTTTGATTAACAAGCAAGAGAGAACATAATATCAGTTTGGACAAAACATGATTTTCAGTATCAGTTTCTGTGGTTCTGACCATTAGTACCATTGGCATACAATGTTTTTTAAGTCTAATGCGCACACAAGCATAAGGCAACAGACATTTTGATATTATTCCACTGAGTGGCAGGTGGTGAATATG
>VUQJ01029416.1:0-10226 GCA_015108635.1 Andinoacara biseriatus
GATGCTTTTTGCGCCACATAAATAGTCTGATACTTTAGGTTTCACATACATTTCAAATTACTGTTACAGATTAAAGTGGGATTACATTAATCCAAATGGCCTTCTAGTAACTTTGACAGTATTTGCCAGTTTCACCCTCTTTGATTCAAAGCGTGTAAAGCTGCGAGCCACGAGTGGTTAACTTGGTAACAAAATAACCTCTGGCTGTTTGCTTATGGTGAAGGCAATGCAGAGTCCTGCTGTCCTGAGGCTGATGCTGAGGTGATCCAGCGCGGGGAGGGGGCAGAGGCTCATGCGGCGGCTGCTGCCAGCAGAAAGGAGCCAACATCCGAAACCGGTGCTGACCGCTCCCGTGACAAGTTGTGGGATAGGCAGACTACTAGCGACCGCAAATGGATGTCTATCGGGCCTTGAACTCCCAAGCTGGAAGATAAGGAGAACCTAAGGTAGGAATATTTTGGCAGCTAGCTGGAGGGGCGCTGTCTTTTTGCCGGCTATGCTAACACTGTTAGCCTAATAATAGCATTAGCAGCCTCAGCGCTGGCTTTTCTTGCTGGCAGCGGGGTAAAATGAACACACTGAAAAAAGACGCACGCAGCTACGCTGTAGTTAAATTACCTGCCAAGTCTCATTTTCTTGGTTGTGTTTATTTAAATAGTGCTTACAATGTTGTTTTAACCCTTAGACCCGATTTTGGATATGCTGTTAAGCTAACGAATGCGCTTTGAACCGTCTCATGAATAATTTCAGAATAAATAAGAGTTCTGCGTAGCCTCAGGGGGCATTTGTGCATTAGTTTGCGTGCGGCAGTAAAACCACATACATTGTTAAAGCTAACTTTTCATCTCACTGTGAAGGCAGCTAGCTCTCATAATCTTTTAATTGTTAAATGTTCTTGTTACTCTCTCTCCTTTTTAACCGCAGTACTTAGCCAGAATTCAGGGTTCTTTCAAATTCTTATCACTTGGCAAAAAACATCTGCAGTTGAAAAACATTTTACAGCTTACGTCTACGTGCAATATAGCACACTCATCTCTAAGTACTATTTTCAGTCGGTCTATTGCCATTTTAGATGTAAGTAGCCGAAGGCGTGCTTACGTGTCTAGCTTGGTGCTTTTGTTTTGAAAGGGGAAACCGGAAGTTTTTTGGCTGGAGTTCCCTGCATGCCTGACAGCACAGCTAACTAGCTAGCTAGGTTATCTCATGACTCTAAGATGCAGTTTGGACCTGTATGGGATAGTACAGACGCTCATATCTTCCATAAAGTGGGCTGGTTGTTTTTACCTAAAAGGTGTGGTTGGTAAATAATGTGCGCGTCTGACACACCGTGTTAGTGTTAACGTTGGAGAAGAGTCAACATTACTGATGTCTCCGCTTGTCTTTGCGTTATCCCGGCACCATACTGTTTCAAAGATGGAGCTTAGCCCGCATATTCCATTTACTGAAAATTATATGCATTTTAAAACCAGGAGGCCACAGATGCCTTTCAACATTTTGTGAAGAGTTTTGAAAGATCAATAAATGACAGTCTGTTCTTGAGATCAATTTCCAGGAGATAGTACAAGGGAGATGTTCTTTGTTGTCTCTAGCCGATCATTGATTTGCCTTTAGGAAAAGAAAAAAGCAGTTAGGGGAAAACGCAGTTTTGGAGACCTTGACCTCGAGTGACATTCGAACAAAGAGAATAAAAGGAATGTAGGCCAGTGACAAAATTAAAAATGAAACAACAGCAGACACATGACTGCAGATGCTCTCACAGACAAGTTAACCAGTACGCTGATACCTTTCAGTGTTGCGCTTTGTGGCATGTCTGAGTTTGTGTCAAGACTGAAATAGGACTGGATTTACCTGTCTTTGTAAGAGTGTCCACTGCTGGGAGAATTCACTTGGTTAGTGTTTAAATAGGGACTGTGATAAAGATAAATGAGAAAGATGCTGGTTAACAGCACAGATTTGTTGACAGTGATGCTTTGTATATCAGTGCCATATGTAAAAAAAAAACAAAACAGATGAGTTGCTCTCTTTCAGGTGAGAAAGTGTCATTGCAGGAGGTGATCAGACTGAGTCGGCCTGCTTATAGTCTGCAGTGCATAAATGCTTTGATACAAAGATGAATGTAAGTTTGAGAGTTCAGTGCAATAATCAATAGTCTGCTGATTTAAATACTTTATAAGGCAGCACGGTGGTGTGGTGGTTAGCACTGCTGCCTCACAGCAAGAAGGTCCAGGGCTCAAATCCACCATTTGGCTGGGGCCTTTCTGTGTGGAGTTTGGATGTTCTCCACGTGTCTGCGGGGGTTCTCTCGGTACTCCGGCTTCCTCCCACAGTGCAAAGACATGCAGTTAGTGGGGTTAGGTTATTTGCCCTTAGGTTTGAATGTGAGTGTGAATAGTTGTCTTTCTCTCTGGGTTAGCCCTGAGACGAGCTGGAAACCTGTCCAGGGTGTACCCTGCCTCTCGCCCTATGGCAGCTGAGATAGGCTCCAACCCCCCTGTGACCTTGAACTGGATAAGCGGAAGAAAATGGATGGAAATCTTTATCATAAAAGAGTTAATTCTAGCATTCAGGTGTTGGGTATTAATTACCAGGCATTTTGCTAAATGAAAAGGTCTACTGTGTTGCAAACTGACTGGTGCCTGCTTGTCTTTGTATAAAAAGTCACCCTTGTCAGATTTACTTTTTTTTTTTTTTTCTTCTCCTTCTTGGGAGACGCCACCACAGGAAGCTGATGTTATGGCAAGGAAGTGCCTCCCTGCAGTTAAAGCATGCATAAAGAAGGAGAGTGGGGAAAGGGTATTTACTAGACCACTGTGGACCCCCCCCCCCACCTCTTCGTCAAACACTGACTGTTTCTTCTTTGTCCTCTGTCTCATGCTTTTCTGCAGCCCTGGAACAGATCCAGTACAGTCATTGATACTGAAATTAAATACAGTAGCTCTGTTTATTTTAAATTAGAGCATGTTTCATTGTCCCCTTGCTTATTTCAGCTTGAATTACATAGCCAAGAGTTAGCTTTGCCACTTTTTGGATTTATAAATAATTATGTTTTCACAACATAACAATCTTGTATAACTTACAGATATTTAATAGGCATGATTACAACATCTAACTGATGTCATTGTGTCCCATTTTTATATTTTGTAGCTGTTTAATTTCAGTCCACCAGTCATCCTTTGTCCTTTGTAAACTTATGCAGTTAACAGTGAATGGCCTGGCTAATATTTAAGAAGTTTCTGGCAGTTTCAGACAGACATGAAGGACTTTGGCCTTTTCATTCTGTGCTGTTTTGTTAAGTATTTGAGTTGTATTTAATTAAACCAGTTCTGCTAGACTAAGACTAGCCAATCAACAGCCATCTTTTGCAATGCTCCAAGCAAGTAAGTGAGCAGTTATTTTCAAGCATCTACGCAACTGAATGGGTAGACAACCAGGGCTGTAATTTCAGTGGTCATAGGGACTTAACTATGTGAATAAAATAAATACAAGTCAAATAATGACAATAAAATCCTGCCTAAAAGTTTTTTTTGTTTGCACAGTGCATGCATAGGATGTTAGAAGAGCCAATGTGATCAGTGTCACTGCCCGTCACACCAGAGCCCTGATCAAATGTCATGTATTAGATAACATGTTATGGATATAGTGGGCAAAGAAAATGAAAAAAAGTACTGCTACTATGGTTGTCGGTTTCTCCGAATTGAGATGGGAAGATAAATGGTTATTTTTCTGCGAGAAGCTGAACATAATTGTATTGTAGAACATCTTAATTCTGACTGGTGAAAAGCTTCAACTGTTACAGGAGAACACAGACCCAGTGGAAAACTAAATTCTTTGTTCACTTTCAAATAAAAGTAGGTATCAACACAAAATAAAATCTTAAAGTACCTATTTATTGTATCATTTCTTTTGTGTAAATTCAAACAGTTTTAAATCGCTGGAAAAAAGCCCCACAAATAAAACACAAATAAAAATCAGCACATGTCCTCAGAAGAAATTCAAGAAACTTTCAAAACTGACACATTTTTGAAAGCATAAGCAGACCACTCTATTGTGGTCTGTTTATGCCCCATGGCAATAAATATATTCATAAAAATGTAAAGAAAGGCACAAGAAATCTCAGTGAAGTACGCAGTGAGGCCCATATATGGGTCAGATCCATGACTTGGCCACAAATCTAATGTGGTAGTGAAGTATGACACAGATGTTCAGCTGTCTCTCTCTACACTCCTTGTACATCTGGGAAAGAGCCATCTGAGAGAAATGTTTATGGCCAGGGAGTTGGTAACAAGGGTCAGTTACTTTAATCATTAGTCATTTTGTTTCGTATCTAGCTTAAATTTCTAAGTGGGAAATTATGGGTCAGAGGCGGTAGCGTGTTGGCAGTCTGTGGGCAGCTACAGACTGCCCGTTCAACCTGCAGAAATTGTCTATTATCAGATGGGGGCATTGTTAAAAATATGGGGAACAATCCGTCTGTGGGTTATTCCTGCTTGTGCTTTTTTGTACTTCTCCCGTTCCTGGTGAACTCTGCTGTTGCTCCCTTCACTCTTCCAGCCTACTTGTCAGCCCGTCAGCCTTCAGCTAACGCACAGTTATCCACAGCAAGCAAAGTGGAGTTGGGATTTTGGAGGACTGCATTGAAGCACATTTCTGCTGGGTTAAAACTCCTCTCTGTAGGCAAATACATACACAAAGGGACACAAATGCGGTACTATAAATTAAACGGAACATACTGGTGATATGGCTACAGTAGTCTAAACATTAGCACATGTGCTGCTGTCATCTGCTCCTTTTATGCCCGGTGCTGTGTGCAGCAATCAGACCTGGCGTGTCCTAACTCTATTCCAGCTACATGATTGGTTCAGGGCGGCGCACCTTTTGTGTTGTCAAAACATGGATGGACCGTTCTATACTAACCATAAACTATGTAACATCAACACTCGCCTTGAGGGCTGTTTCTCTCATTTCTTCTTTATTGACCATTAAAATTCTGGCCTCTAATGATCAGCTGATATGTTTCCCTTCTCTGTTGTTTGGCTCTCTGGGTGACGGGCGGGACAGCCTCCTCTTTGGTGTTTCAGAACTCTCCCATAGATTTCTATTCAGGATTCACTATCTTCTGCTTCTCCTCCATACATGATGTCTCTGATGCTATGAACAGTCAGTCCAACAATGTAGAGTCAGCAGGACCGTTGTTTACTGTGTCACACGGTGTTGTTTGTGATACTGTAATTGATCACAGATGCTGGTGTGGGAGTGTGGAGTAAACACCAGGTTTTCACTATATTTTACAAAGTGAACCAAGAAAGAACGACACGTATGGTGCATGTGAAGAGTAATACTGTTTTTCAGCGTTGGAGAGTGAAAGAAAAGGCTGCTGACTCTGCCCCATTTAGCTGCTCTGTTGGTCCCCAGACTGTGGTCCCATATCTATTCAGTCATAGTGAAAAAGGGCTGTGCTCCAGCTAGCAGCTCTCTGTTTCAGACATGTGCATTCAAAGACATTCAGTTATTCAGAAAACTGGCTGGATGTTGAGTGCACATCAGTGCTCAGAGAAAACACCTAGCAAAATTAAAAATTTCCACACAGGACATAGGTACGTAGGTTTGGATAGCTTTTTTTCCTTAATAAATAAATTCGCCATTCACAAACTGCATTTGTTTTTACTCCGGTTATCTTTGTCTAATATTAAAATTTGTTTGATCTGCAACATGTAAATGTGATATAAATAAATAAATAAAATCAGGAAGGGGCAAATACTTTTTCGCTGTCTTTTACTTTTGGATGTGACTTAAAATAGTTAGCTGGAACTATTTGATTCAGTTGAAGATGTTGGTTACTTGCTAGCAGTTGATTTGACTTACACATTTATGTACACATTTGGACTTTTCTTTGTTTCTTTGTACCCATCAGGTTTGTTTTTAGACTTGCATAGCAGGACTGTTGAAAGTAGTCTTCCCTGTTTAAATAAAGATAATATACACATTGGTGACAATTTAAAAGAAAAACATGAACCCTTGACCCCTTCTGGAAATGGATCCAGAGGCTCCGTAGCTATTTGTGCTCTCAAGATTGCAACATTCTTTTAGTTTTAAGTTATAAAATGATACACAGTTCAAAATGCAGACAAAAAATAATAATAAAAAATCAGACAACCAACCACAACCTTCTTTCAGTTTTTGTTCAGAATTCCTCTGCACACTTCAGAGTTCATGATTCCATTAATAACTACAAGTTCACTTTCACTACTGTAAGAAAAGCTGTGCCTAATGTTATTTGTTTACACAAACAAAATTCCGTGTGTGTAAACTTACTTGGCCAAACCTGATTCTGATTTGTCAAAAGTATTCACTCACCCATCCAAATTATTGAATGCAGGTGTTCCAATCATTTCCATGGCCACAGGTGTATAAAATCAAGCACCTAGGCATGCAGACTGCTTCTACAAACATTTGTGAAAGAAAGGGTTGCAGTCAGCTCAGTGAATTCCAGCGTGGTGCTGTGATAGGATGCCCATTGTGCAACAAGTCCAGTCGTGAAATTTCCTCACTACTAAATATTCCATAGTAAGCTGTTGGCGGTATTATAAAACAGGAAATGATTGGGAATGACAGCAACTCAGCCACAAAGTGGTAGGCCACTAAAATCACAGGGCGGGGTAGGTTGAGGCTGAGGTGTATAGTGCACAGAGCTCTCCAACTTTCTGCAGAGTCAATCGCTACAGAGCTCCAAACTTCACGTGGCCTTCAGATTAGGTCTAGAACAGTGCATAGAGAGCTTAATGCAATAGGTTTCCATAGCTGAGCAGCTGCATCCAAGCTGTACATCTCCAAGCTCAATGCAAAGCCTCAGATGCAGTAGTGTAAAGCAGTGATTCCCAACAAGTGTGCCGTGAGAAATCAGCAGGTGTGCCATGGAAAATTATCCAGATGAAAAGAGAGAGTGGCTGAGCTGTTGATGAAGATCTTTGTGTGTGTCTTCAATTCCTGCAGTTTTGTGTTCAATTAACGGTACTTGTCTAACTGCACCGTGCCAAGTGTAAAGTTTGGTGGAGGGGGGATTATGGTGTGGGGTTGTTTTCCAGGAGTTATTAGTTTCAGTGAAAGGAACTCTTAATGCTTCAGCATACCAAGACATTTTGGACAACTTCATACTCCCAACTTTGTGGGAACAGTTTCAGGATGGCCCCTTTCTGTTCCAACATGACTGCACACCAGTTCACAAAGCAAGGACCATAAAGACATGGATGAGCAAGTTTGGTGTGGAAGTACTTGATTGGCCTGCACTCCTGACCTCAATCCAATTGAACACCTTTGGGATGACTTAGAGCGGAGACTGTGAGCCAGGCCTTCTGATCAAACATCAGTTTCTGACCTCACAAATGCACTTCTGGAAGAATAGTCAAAAATTCCCATTCCCAAACCTTGTGGAATGAGTTAAATCTGTTATTGTTGCAAAGGGTGGGCCAACATCACATTAAACCCTATGGATTACAAATGGGATGTCACTCAAGTTCATATGCGTGTGAAGGCAGACGAGTGAATACTTTTGGCAATATAATATACTTAACATGTCATGTCACCCATGTAGCTCTGGCTGTGAGCACACAAGCCCCACCCACCTACTTGTAGCAAATTCCTGCCACCATAGGGTCCCAGCACATACAGTCAGACAGTCAGATTGAGGTGTTTGCTTTCTTTATTCTTTCCCACAATTTTTGTCACTGTTGCTTCAGACAGAGTCCGCTCTTGTTCAGGGTGCCAGTCTTCCAGCTGCCAAACCAAGTCCACTCCACACACCTCGGTTGTAGCACGCTACTGTATAAGTGGAAGACACGTGATTACATATGGATTGACAGCTACCAGCCAGCCTCCACTGGCACTGCCCCCTGAACCCTCTACTCCACCCCTCTCCAGCAGCTAAAGACCACACCCTGCAACCACACTGCTGTTCAAACCTTTTGTTTCTGGGGTGCAGCGACTCACTATTTAAGTGATGACCTCATGATTTATTTAAAAAAAAAAAACTGAATTATTTTGGTTTAGAGTAATGCTAAATCTGTTTTGCATGAATCAAATACCACTTTATCATGTTTATTCATTTTTATGGAATATCCTCATAAACTTAATGGAAAATCATTTAACTACCCAAACTACTTTTTGGCCCTTTAGCAGTTGCTGTTGGGGTGATCTTATTTCTGCAGCTGGTGTGCAGAAATAACACATCCTAATCATATAAACCAGCGTTCTTAAAATATGACAGACACAAAGATTCCAAATAAGGCAAGTAGGAATTCAAAGTTTGAAGCTTATGAAAATAAAATTAACATTTGACCTGCAGCAAAAGTCTGTTTCCAGAAATAAAATGTCCTTTCACACCACAGGAGCACAGACGGAGGAGTCCATTGTAAACAGGATCAGTCATTAAATGGTCTTTAGCCTTCCAGCACCCGAGTGCAAAGTCCAACTGGTGTCCGATTGTGCCGATGTAGGCAATATTCTAATGAATTCCCAGTTAGCAAGTGGCTTTTTGTTTTCTTCCCCTTACAAGCTGTACGCATACACCACCTTCACCTAAATCATGGATATTTCCATTAGTGAGACCGCAGCTGTGTGTTAAATATGAAAAAGGAAAACTTCTGACATTGCCCCTCCCTAAGTCTCAATGACATTTTCCCACAGTTCATGTGTGAAATCAGCTTACGTGATGTGTTATGTGTATTCTGCAACTTAAAAAGCACACAAAGGACATTCAGACTCCTCATAACCATTAGTGAAGAAGGGCTGTGTGTGTTAACAGGAAAGAAAACACAAGCCTAACTGAATCCCTTTGAGGACTCAGTATGGAAGTCTTGATGCAGGATGGTGGATTTTAAGCAGCACCTGTACCCAGGAGGCACAGCTGAAATCTGTTAGAAAGGTATTTGTTTTTGAATACAGTACAGTTGTGATTTAGTAGCAGCTCATTTTGGATTCGCTGGAAACATAAACCAGTGATGCAGTTTACTTTAAATATTTAAATATTGATTCATTTTTGCAATGTGTATTTATTTAGCCATGATACAATAAAAAGGTTTAGTCACCAAATTGTCTAAATATTTACGGTCTGCCGTAGCACACTGGTTGGCTTCACAGTGTTTTATTTAAAGTCCGATTTACTGCGTATGATTGTATTTATTTCCATATTTAAACAACAAACTTTTGCTCAGGAAAAAAACAGAGGACTGACTCAGAGGTAGATTGGAGCTGGGTTGTCTGTGCACAATAAATCACTTTAGCTCACTTTTTCCTCATAAGAGAACTCAAAGACTTTGCAAAGACTCCAAGTCTTTGCAAAAGTACTTGCTCTTTGTCTCCAGCTGCTTCCCAAATCCCTTTTCTTGCTATCGTGGCATCAAGTCAGGCTCTACAATGAAACTCACTGAAACCTCCTGTTTTTTTGTTTTTGTTTTAACAAGCATTTGTTATTTTGTTAGAGCCAGGATCAACACATTGTTCACTGCCAAACGAACACAGTTAATTGGTGAGAAGTAAAAAGCGCTTCATTTGTTGGAGAGGGCATATTTGTGTCATCTGTTACTAATTCATTTTTTTTTCAACCCACCAAAGTATGTTCAAGAATTTGCCCAGATTAAATTGTCATTAGGAATCTTTTCTGACTTGTCAGGTTGTTTAAATAAAGCACCGTGGATTGTGAACTGGTATGTGTACAGCTCACACATGCATGGCACTAAGTCATTTCTTAGTAGCTCAAGATGAAATGCAGTGCTTGGTAACAGCCTAACGGATTCAATTTTTTCTTTTTCTTTTTCTTTTTTTTTGAGCATTCAGTTTGATCTGTGGGAGGTGGAATCTAGTTTTCCTTTTTTGGTCCTGCTGATCATTCTGCATGATGATAGAAAAATGCTTTGCCTACCTCGTGTTTGTTTGTTTGTGCTGATGAACGGACTGCAAAGGCACATTTCTTTTGCACCCCCAACAGCCAACGGCCGCCACCTACGCAGCCCTTCAGTGTTATTATTGTTGCAACTGAAAGTCTTAACTGAGGGAACTATCACAAACACGACAGCCATCTAGTGGAGGTACTGGCTGTGCTTTAGAGGTCATTAGATCAGTTTTATTGTGTATTCCTATATTTGAGGTGGTTTTATACCCACAATATTATTTAAATATGCTGAAAACTAACAATCTATCAACTGCGATATCTACATTAACTAATCATTAAAGGC
>VUQJ01029417.1:0-13547 GCA_015108635.1 Andinoacara biseriatus
ATCTACGTTCCCACCCTCACCTATGGTCACGAGCTTTGGGTAGTGACCGAAAGAATGAGATCACGAATACAAGCGGCGGAAATGAGTTTCCTTCGAAGGGTGGCTGGCCTCTCCCTTAGGGATAGGGTGAGGAGTGCGGCCATCCGTGAGGGGCTCAGAGTAGAGCCGCTGCTCCTCCACATCGAAAGGAGCCAGTTGAGGTGGCTCGGGCATCTGATTAGGATGCCTCCTGGCCGCCTCTTGGGTGAGGTGTTCCGGGCATGTCCCACTAGGAGGAGGCCCCGGGGTAGACCCAGGACACGCTGGAGAGATTATATCTCTCGGCTGGCCTGGGAATGCCTTGGGGTCACTCCTGATGAGCTGGTGGAGGTGGCTGGAGAGAGGGAAGTCTGGGCTTCTCTGCTTAGGCTCCTGCCCCCGCGACCCGGCCCCGGATAAGCGGAAGAAAATGGATGGACAGGAAGTCTGCACCCATACATTGATGTCAGATATGACAGCTGGTTTGTGAAACGATAAAATCTAATAAAAACTTGGGAAGCGGAATCATACTGGGCCTTCATTAAAAACAGACTTCCTGTGTATTTCTCTCCATAATCATAACAGATGTTACTGTACATGAACTGAACAGGTGAGGCCTCATAAATGTGTCAACGCTGCATCCATCTGTTAAACTGAGTGTATTTCATGTATTCTCACCCTTGTGTGAGCCAGTAGTGTTGTTACGAGAACTGGCTTCTTAAAACCTGAAGCATGTAATTAAAATAATACATCTTGTTTGCGATTGTGGTGCCAACACACTGATAAAGGCAAATCAACTTGTTAAAAATTACAGTCATTTTTAATGTGGTATGTTCTTATGGAGAGATTCTTTTATGCTCGTCTTACTTTCTGAACGTTGGTATGGAACCGTGTAAAGATCGTCCAGGGGACGTCCCTGACCCGTGGCTTTGTCCTGACAGCAAGCTGTCCGTTTCAAAGGCAAACGTCCCATCACGGTCATCAGGAACATCCAGGAAGTCCCCATCACTCCACACACCCACTATGCCATCCATCGGCTGGTATCTGATCTCTATGGTAACGCTGGTCTGGAAATAAATAGAAAATGAATGAACGTGAGCTTATATGAATAGATGATATGAAGCTTCAAAGCATTTGGATTACTTCAAATGACTCCAAGCACTTTTGTGTCCAGTTATTTTGAAGCATTATCCAAGTCTTGTCTTATCTTTGGTTTTAATGGTCATCGACATAAAAACCTGTAACAAAAAAAAAACAAAACCCAAACCCAAAACAAATAAAGTTTAAAAAAAATTCTTCTGAAAGTTAAACTTACTTTATTTATCTTTACCAAAATGTTTTAAGTTATCAAACTTCTTCTCTCAGCTGTTCTAGGGACTGAATTATCCCTTCATCAAAATCAGATGCAATGACTTGTGGTATCTCTAATTGAGAAACACCATCAAAACTCACTGTGCCCTTGATACAGATATCATTTTTATTTGTTAAAATGGCAGTGTGGTGACTGTGACTGTCACACTCATGCAGCCATCAAGATCATTTCACTGTATCCTGATAAAGCTTCCTAGGCATCTTATGTACAGATGCTATATCTAATTTAATTAATTTATATTGCCATAGGACTCATTATTAGGTGAGCGACAGCTTTAACTAACAGGGCGCGCTGACTACACTGCTTGCTAACATCACAGTGTCTACATGTATACATGTACATCCAATTTTTAATCACAATCTGGTTAAGGATATGGTCACTAGGGGTGGTTGGAAACTACTGTGTAACCTTTAAAATGGTCACTTCAAAAACGGGGACCTGTTTCTTAGACCACTTGCAGTCAGGTACTGACAGGGATAAAGGGATAAAGGATAAGAGAGGAATAAGCTGTTCAATCAATTTTTGATTAAACTGGGTCAAGTTGGCACTTACATGTAATCTGTTTGCAATAATACCGTGATTAACTGTCTCAACTCTCAAATCTGTTGCCTTCTACATTAGATGTGTAGTGCTGTACTGGAGCCAGCGGCAGACTCGCCAGCATCCACACATCAGACGTGACTTCCTCAGACACAGACTGGGCAATATCTAAATGGGGCAAATTTATACATTTATTAACAAACACTCACCTCTAAACACTTGGAGTGAGGACTCAGAAAAGAGCAACAGGACAGAGCCAGCTTTGAGCCATCCACCTGTGCCAGTTACCTACTCATTTTGATAACATCTTCCCCTCTAATTTCAAATAAACACTCCCAGAAGCAACTATTGCACAAATATTCGTCACAAAGTAATGCATGCTTTTTGATGTTAAATTTAGCAGAATGTACAGTAAATTGCCTGCCACAAACCTTAGTAACTCAAGTTTGTGTCTGTTTTAGCTAAATTAATTCAGAGCAATCATTTGCCAACCACAGTTTTTTTTCTTATCACAAGAAAAAATGGTCTCTCTAGTGAGACTAAGGACTAAACATCAGCAAATTAATATTGTAAATCAGTGCTTTACTAATTACTGCTGATACAATTTTGTGTTTTGGTTCATATTGTCTGCTTGATGTATAACACAATACATTGGTTATCACTGGCTCTAGACTTTGGCATGTTGGCAAATTGGGCTCGTCTCTATTTTGGGTGTGCGAACAGTTCATGTTCAAGAAAATTATTATTTATGTTAAAATGTTTTTTTTCCTTTTTTGCTCTTTTTATTTTAGTTGCTTAACTTTAACATGTGAGTGTGTTACAGTTCCTCTTGTATTCCAACCTTTACCAGCTGCTGCATCCTGCATAGGGTCCGCTATACTAGAGAATCTTAATATATTACACACATCACACCAAAAGCTGAACTAAGTTTGTAGTCAAAGAGTCCATTGAAATAAAAAAATAGACAGCCCAATAAATATGTAGTCCTGGCATGTCTATATCAGCCCATCTAATTGTGTAGAAAAAGCTGTTGACAGTGACAACCAACTTGGCAGGACAATAAATGATCTCCCCTCCTTGGTATTTGTTGGGGGGATTCAGACTGACACTAACTGCTTGTTTAATCCAGGCCAGAAACATTGGTGACACTTTAGCGTGTCTTTGGTGCCTTCTGGGGAGTCTTGTTTGGACAAGTATTAGCCTCCTGACAACAACCTGATCTTTTTTACAGAGCAGCCAATTTATTCCGCTGACAAAGATTGATGAGTAAAAAATATACACGGGGCTCTTGGTTCCTTTCTCCTCCATCTCTCTCCACGTCGCTAGCTCTTCCTTACATCCTCACATGGAAATAGCTGTGGTCCATGAGGAGTTTGATTTGTTTCTATGGCAACCACACCAGTGCAAGCGTTGCTCTCAGGTTATGTCTGGTTTAGTTTTACCAGTTTCTTGCTACAGGGATCCACAATGATGAAATTTTTCTGCATTTGTGTGTAGTTTTGAAGCGTGTTCACGAGCAGCAACGTGCACATATGTCTCTGTATATGTGCGTCAACGCGTACATGTGTGCAAACCCCGAAGCACTCCCCATGCTGCGTGTCATCATCTCAGAAGCATCACATCAGCGCTCCCAGTTCCAGTAACACTATACTGCACCCTGGGGTGGTTTGGAAGCTCATATGGTTGGGTTCTCTCTCACACATTCAATTGTGCTGCCCTCATTTCCATATACATATTCACTCTTACATTATACATTCACTGCCAAATCATCCTCACTCATCCTCTCCACTGAGCTGCCCTCGCTTGAGCTGTTCTAAATGACAATTTCTAATCAATAGTTAAAAATATCTGGATTCAAGCGTGCTGATGTTGCTATGAGACAGTTGTATTTCCAGCAGATCCTTGTTGGCGTGATGGTCATTAATTCTCATGCCTTCATTGGCCAAATGATGACTGTTACATCTGCTAATGCCAGCGCTGCAGGTTAAATGCAAGACTGATTTCTCCATTTAATGATCCCTTATTTGCTTGTGAATGCCTTTTGGTGGCTAATATGATCCATTTCAATTCTATTAATGTAAGGTAAGTCTCAGTTATAACCTCCACTTTAACTAGGGTGAAGGAATGAAAAATCCTCTCTCACCTATCTTTCTTTATCAGGTTCTTTCAGATACCTAACTAAAGGCATATGATGTATCTATGAAGTAAAGACATGTTTTTTGTGGCTGTATTTAAGATGTTTTATGAATTATTGCCCCCAAAGTAGTCTTGATGTCTTTGGTGTCTTCGGACACTTTGGAGTCTCTGCTTGGATTTAAAATGCAGGTATTTGAAACTTTGCAGCACAAGTTGCTGACATATTCAGTAATGCTAAAGATGGAGCCTATCCTAGCCTGCCTTATTTAACTTTTTGGTCACTTAGGAGAACCAAAACAATATGTAAACTTAACAGTGACTCATGATCAGTTCATACAGGTGTTTTGGTGAAAATCTAAGCAGACAGATCTATAACAGATCTATAGGAGAACAATATTTATCTCTTTAGTTGCAAAATGCTAGACTGTCATCAACAATTTGCTAACTTTGCTGTTTGTTGCTTGTTGGGTAACATCTGTGGCTTTATCTGAGCTGTTTTTTGTTCCTTGCTGTAGCTGAAAAAGATGTCACTCTGATTTTTATCCACACTTTTTGTATCTGAACTCCAACAAAAACATAAGAAAACATATCAAATGTTTAAATTCAGAAAATTGTACCATTTTAAGAAAAGGCCATTTTGAATTTGATGGCAATATGTATCAAAAAGGTAGGGACAGGGCCATGCTTACTACTGTGTAGCATCCTCTCTTCTTTTAACAACAGTCTGTAAATGTCTGGGAGCTGAGGAGAGCAGCTGCTGGACTTGCAGGAGAGGAATTTTGTCCCATTCTTGTCAGATAAAGCTATTCAGCAGTCTGTCAGTTCCATAGACCCCATACCATCAGAGATGAAGGGTTTTGAAATGAGAGCTGATAAAATGCCAGATGGTGTTTCTCCTCTTTAGTCCAGCGCATCCATGTTTTCCAAAAACAATTTTATATTTCAATTTATCTGACCACAGTGCAGTTTTCCACTCCCTCAGTCCATTTTAAGCCTAGAACACTCATGTCGGGTGATTTTCATCCATGTGAAAATAAGATGCAAAGCCACAGCAGCTTTCTATCAAGTGAAGATAGACAGATAGGAAATGGGGGAAACATATGCAAGCAAATCAGCGACAGACCGGGACTTGAACCTGTGCCGCCCAAACCGCATATGCACGTGGTTGCCTGCTCCACCACTGAGCCACCCAGGCGCCTTCATGTTAGTGGTTTGTTGTGTTCACAGAGAATGATTTCTGGAAGTTTTCCTGAGCCCATGCAGCGCGGTTATCCAATATTAATTTTTGGCCTTGTCCCTTAGGCATATAGATTTCTCCAGATGATGAGATTTTCAAAGTCCTCAGAATTTCAGCAATTGTTCCACATTTATAGATGCAGGGTTTTTTTTTTCTCAAATTGGTGAACGTCTGCCCATCTTTTGAGAAACTCTGCCTCTCTAATGTTACTGACCTGCTGCCAATTAACCTAATTTGTTACAAAATTTCCTCCGGCTGTTTCTTTTTGATACCACTAACTTTCTAGACTTTTGTTGCTGTCCCACCTTTTTTTGAGAAATGTTAAGGTTATATTTTTCTGAAAATGATCCGTTCAAAAATTGTATACTTACTATTGTGAAAAAAATATAACATAAATTTAAATAAAGCTATAAAACATCTAACGTTAAATGTTTCCAATCAGAGATGGGGCAGAAATATGGATAGGCTTTCTAAAAATTCTGACCTGTTCACACTGTGTTTTGTCTGTCGATTGCCTAAGTATGAGAGTTTACCTTTATGGATATGTTGTTATCATCAATGAGTGTGTCAGTCAGCTCTAGATGTCCCTCTTCAGCCACCTTCTGAAGTACCATACAGAACGTGCCAACGAGTCTGCAGGAAAAGACCAACAAAGAGCCATACAGTGTAAACAGAAGTTGACAGAATCAATTGTGGCATTGTGTCATTTCTCTTTTGTTCCTCCTCTGCTGCCCATCTGTTTATCTCTGTGTTATACGCTGGAAAGGAAAGCTCGGTATGCTGCAGTTTATGAAAACACATGCAAATACAAATGTCCTAGTTTAAACACACTAGTTATTAAATTCTACTTTATAAGGAAAGCTTTTCTTATTTCAGCTGCAGTCTAGAGCTGGGCACATTTTGGACATTATAAAAATAACAATTTGACAAAGGTAACCCGGAATTGAAAAAAAAAAAATCATGTACACTTTTTAATTGCTTTTATACAGCTCAGCTTTTGTTGGGTGTGAGCAGCAAAAAACTGCACATGAAAATCAAATTTGGTCCATATCACATTGGCATTCTTTCTACTTCTATTAGATATATGAAGACAGATTTGCAGTGACAGAAATTGAAAAAGTACCTCACTACCTTTGTCACTAGCTTACTCTGCCATATGCTGCATCTCTCTCTCTCTCTCTCTTTCACACACACACACACACACACACACACACACACACACACACACACACACACACACACACACAGCCTTAAAGATTGTGGTTTGTTGTTTAGTTTGGAAGTCTATCTGTGTCTATCTGTGAAATTATTTTTGTTTTTGTTGTTGTTAAAATACACAGAACATATTCAGGATTAATATTAAACGTGTAACAAATTTTCAATGTTGGGAAAAACTACTGAGCAAAATACATATTTTTACAAGTTTTTGGTCAGATTTCACTTTTAAAATTCAAATAACCAAGTTTTCTGTGTACCTAAAGTAGCTGCATAGACCACATACTGTATATTTCTAAGTACTCGTAATCTTAATGAAAATGAACCCTCTGAAGATTTTTGGGCTTTCAGCTTATTGTTGTCATATAATTGCCTCCATATGGCATGGCAATTTTAGCAAATTGGATAAAAGAAAATATCAGCTAGAATTACCGCCTTGTTACAAAAGTACATTAATAGAATTTGTTCCAAATCCAAAATGAAGGGCATAAAAAATAGTGGTTTGTCATAAAAATGCCAAAGACCGTTGAGGCAGATATTTGATTTGGGTAGTGGGTATATAAATAAAATCGACTGCTTTCTTAGGCTTTGTTGTTCATGTTGTGCTGGATACCTACAGTTTTAGTGTTTTAGTTTAAGATTCCAAATGGTTGAAACCATGACCGATATTAAATATAGATTTTTCCTTTAAAGACACTACAAATTGTGGATAATCGTGAAAAAAAGAGGATGCTTCACACCCATCTCCAACCTACCAGCAAATAAGATTTACAGTCAGCACATTTTCAGGCACCAGAGATTAATGACGCCAATTGGACTCATTTCACTTTCTCTTCCTGAGTTATGGCATTTAATAATATCCATGAAAGTGTGACATCACGGTGAAGTCTATTGTTGGTATTTTGGAAATGAAATATTTTATCTTTTACCCTATCAGACATTAGTGTGGCAATTTGTAAATTTGTGCTCTTTGAGGTCACTGTCTAACCAGTTCATCCATCAGCATAATGCTTTCTGGCAAGAATTGAATTTTATATTAAGGAAAGTTTAGAAAACATTTCATCCAGAAATGCTTGAAGAATTACAACATAATGTTATCTCCTGACTGTTGCTATTGCATACGTTAGATCATAAGATGGATTTCTTTGCTGTCCAAGGATACCTCATAGAATGTAGCAGTGGGTAGAAACCCAGTACAGTCCTCATTCAGGTGGTCAATTAGAGCTGCTGAATAATTTAAAAAGTTTCCCTCATAACAGCGTTCTGTTTGCGGAGCAATCAGTCACACGTAAAGAACGTGTGCTGAAGTCCACACCGAGCCAAACCATATGGCATTTCTGCCATGCACAGTGGCAATAACTCTCCACGCAGACATACCTCAGATAACTCGTGGACTGATAATAAAACTGCATCTTATATTTCCACTGCATATGTGACATACAGGGTGATAAATATTCAAACAGAGAATCAAAAGGAAGCACAGAAACACAAACAGCAGCCTGGATATGAGCCCATAGGGAGATATAATATCATAAACACACATGTACACTAGGACGCCTGCAAGTCAGTGTAAAAAACAAAAAAAAATCCTATCTCATTAAATGTATGAGCAACAACAAAGGCAGCACATGGCTTCTTGTCAGTGAGCAAATAAATAGAAAGCGCTGTTTTGAACCTCCTATTATTCTTTGCCTTTCCTTGAATTAATCTCTCTCTCTTTACCTCCTGTTTTCACTTTGTCTTCCCTCTGGAGCCAGTTGTGATGAATTCAAATTACGGTAAAAAGTGAGGCTACATTTGTCAGCAGAGCTTCAAAACTTAATAATGAGGTAAATTCAGGCTTCCAGAACTCAACTTTTTTTGAGTCGCAGGTTTAACAAAAGGTTTGTGCTTCCCCTCAGGCGTTGGCAGGTGCTGTCTTTGTGAAAGTGAATATCTGCCAGGCTCCCCAGTGCACAGCTCCATACTCAACTCTACAAGCCTGGCATGACTAAAGAAAAATGTCTGTATGGATATAGATGGCTTTGTGCAGAAAACTTTTTTCTTGGAAGATGAATAGAAACTTCTGCACCTCAATATCATTAATAACCCACTGCACTGTTTCCTTTACCAGAAAGGGGTGATCAATATATCCAGTGCTACTTAAAATGGTCTGTCATTTCCTTTCAGCCCTTGTAACATGTGTAACAAGTGCTGAATAATTGAACTGAGAATGGCCTATCATGTTCTGGCTCACTTTTTTAGCACTTCAAAGGTGGCATTTATTATTGATTGAAGTTCTGCAAACAGTTTACTTTCATCTGCTTCATAATTCAGCTCCCTTACCTTTCAATTTGTGTAAAATTTTCTCCTCTTACCTAAACCAAGGTGTGACTATGGCCAAAATTCTGGCTCAGGTGTCCTTGAGAAGCAGTGAGCTTCAACTTTGAAATGTAAAATACAAGTCAAACAAATATATTCGCAAGGATGCTCTAATCCACCACAGCGGCAGGTAGAGCTGGAGGATAGTATGAAATGTTACTGATACAGCTGACAGGCATGTGTGATTTGGCCCTCATAAACTGCTGGATAATCTCTGCCAAGCACTTTGCTCCCACTAATATAAATATGAGAAGATTCACTGAACACATCGCTGGATTGCTCTATTCGAGCTTTATTCGTGGGGATGCAATCAATACACCGTGTCTCCTTTTCACGTACACAGATGAGCGTAATAGAATTTTTTTTAACCGCAAATGATAGAAAAAGCTATTAAGTCCTGCTTTATTGCCCATCAGCATGCCATGGCAATCTGAGTGTGGTGGTGTGGCTTAGTTCCTCTTATTGCTGTGATGCTTACATGCAGAGCACTCTTACAGCTTCATAACAGATGCATTCCATTGGAGGACAAAGCAAAGACTTACATGTAAATGTATTGGTTTTAATTGGTTGCTTTATTTTAAGTGATTCCAAAGGAGAGCGAAGACGTGGAGAAGAGACACCATTAGAGGTTTAAAGATAATTTTGGGAGTGTCGACAAAATTTCCTATTATGGTGAACAATTTTCATTTTGCTATAGTGATACTAATTATAATACAGTCAGGTTTATGGAAAATTATTTGAATTTGCTTACAGATAAATTATTATTCTTATTTTCTGGCTACGGCATTAATACACACATACACAATTGCACACCTGTCCTGAGTTAGATTTTTGCTGCAGAGCCTTACTGCAAAACATTGTGTTGCACTGCAGCAAAAGCTAAGCCAGGCTTAACTGTTTTGCTGGTGAACCAGACACCCCTCACTTCAGTCAGGTGTCTTAAGAGGACTACACTGCTTAAGACTACTAGACTAGCAGGACTGATAAGATTTTATAGCCAGGGATATAAACCTCCAAAGGAGAACCGCTGTGATCATATTTTAAATGATGAACAGATTTTTACTTGGAAGTAACTCTGATTCGTGATTTTGATTCTGGATGTTCATATTGCATAAGATGATCAGAATCAAAACATGATTTAGGCCTCACTGACACAGGCCAAGGGAAAATGTGTACTCTCTGACTGGTGGGAGAATGGTTACTGGGGGTTGCTGGCTGTGATTGGGTGAAATTAGTCACAAAGAGGGTGCTGCACCAAAAACCTCCTTGGGTGGTAACAGACTGCATGAAAATGGCAATATGAAAACAGCAACTTGTCTACATACACTTACTAACTGACCAAAGCAACTTTCTGTTACCTCCTGCAGCCACTCACAGCTGGTTTGGATTTCTTATTTTCTTTGTAACAACTGGAGGTTGCTGAGCAGGAGGGAGCAGCTGAAAGTACATAGTTAGTTTTCCTTTTGGTCTTGTTTTGGATTTAGCTTTTTTTTGTTTGACTGTCCTCACCTGTGTCCTGTCCCTTACCTGTGTCTAATCCCAGGTAGCCCTATCTGTATATGTAGTACTGACTTCCTATTGTCCTTTGTGAAGATGTCTGTTATGTTTGGTCCCTTAAATTATTCCTTGTGCTTCTGGATTACTGTTCAACCGTTTGCATTTCGGTTTATTGCTGATATGAAATACTTGCTTTTTATTGTTAAGTCTGTTTCATGCATCCTACATTTGGGTTCTCTCTCACTCCTACTCTACACATTGTGACACCATAGACGTGGCCTCAGGTTCAGAACACTGAATATGCTATCACATAACCTCATGTCACTGTTCACTGCTCAATAACTCCCACACAGTGTACCTCATGATGGGCAGAATATGAAAGCAAATCTCTAAGACACATGGGAAAACAAATAAAACACGGTCTATATGTCACTACAGCAAAGAGGCCATTGCACATCACTGCCCTTTCTTTGTGTTTTAGTAATGTGATCACATTTGTGGTGGCAGGGTGTAACACGCTGGCCCTGAAGTGTGTTGGTACAAACAGTGACGAAGTAGATCAAATACCCTGGTAATTAGGTAGCCTGTGGACATGTGGAACAGGTGTGAGAACAACAAAAGCTGTGACTCACTCTGAATTAATTGCCTTTTTAAATGTGTGTCTGGTTATGCGTATGTACTCATGTCTTGTAAGAGCATATTCAATTCACTTCAGTTCATTTTTATCTATATAGCGCCAAATCACAACAAGGGGCGATTTTTATTGTAAGGTAAAGAGAAAACCCAACAATCAAAATGAACCCCTATGAGCAAGCGCTTGGTGACAGTGGGAAGAAAAAACTCCCTTTTAACAGGAAGAAACCTCTGCCAGAACCAGGCACAGGGAGGGGCTTATAAGAGCAGCCTGATTGTGTCTAAGTGTACATTTTATATTGCTTGTGCTCAACCATCTCTGAATGTGCTTGAGGTGTTATGAGTTAGCTGTTAAGAGTAAGTGAATGAAAAGAATTCATTCATTCATAAAATTAGAAAAGACCTTTTTTTCCCCAAGGGAAACACTGGCTATCAGGTATGTTTTTGATTGATTGGACAGTTGCTATGACAACATGTAACTGTGAAAATAGTTATCATTGCTTACATATCAGTGATGAATAGTTACTGCCCAGATGTCTAATTTTCAATTTATAGTTGGAAAAACATCTGGGTAAACTTGAACTTTGTATGCAGCATTAAGAATGAGAATCTTGCTGTGCCATATAGTGCAGCATATGTTATATGAAGCAAAACATTTTACAGTAATCATTATATATGTCCAAACTTTGAACTATAATTATTCTTCCTTCATTTTTGTGACTAAGAATTTCATGCTGAAAAGTCTTCTATATGCTTTATTTTGCAGTATAGCAAAATTCAGCTAGATGTCATTCAGAAACTGTCACTACTTGTTTTTTGCAATTTGAAGTTTTTTATTAGTGTGTTTTCAAATATGGGACTTTGCAGGAGTGTTGGACTTTTTTTTCATATTTTACTGTAACTAGCCAATTTGATGTATCTGTCCCAAATCACTTATGCGGATTCATTTTGATGGTAAATTTTAGGCTTTTATCTTTACTAGTTTTTGAGATATTCATGTTCAAACATTGTCTCTTTCAATGTGTGATTTAAAAAAGGACAAAGTGGGTCAAAGGACCATTTTTCAAAAAATGTATCTTGAAAAGCATTTGATAAATGAAGCAGAAATTTCACAGCACTCATTACATATGTTAAAACTTTGTACCATAATTTTTTTTAATGCAAATCTGAGATGGTCAAGTAGAAAATGTTCTAAAAATCTGTTGTTTTGAGATGGAATGACCCTTATGAGAAAGATAGGAAAGTAGAAGGAGAGGATAGTAGAAGGAGAGAAGGAGGTTGAAAAAAGTGGTGCCTGGACCTCTTTTTGCATCTTAAAGATGTTTCACCTCTCATCTGAAAGGTTTCTTCAGTTCTCAAACCAAAAGGTGAGGAGATCAAGGTATTTAAACCCCAGTTGGGTGTAATCCCCTGGAGGTGGTTGTGACCCACTATTGTGCATGTACATAATCACATGCACTAAGGTGTGAAAGGAGGCATGGCCATTAGATTGCACATCTTTGGTAATTATCATATAAAGTACTAACCATTTTGGATAGGAGGCTTTAGGTGAGTAGCTAGCTTGGCTAGTGAGGTATATCAGTTATTCACTGTTAATTTGGAAGCTAATTTTAGAGAACAAAAATTATCAGGAAAAACTGAATAAGCAGCTGCTTAGATTGTCTTGTACCACAAACAAACATTGAATGAGCAAGGTTTAAATCTGACAGAGAAGATACTACATTCCCAAGCTGTGGTGGCTTATCAATCACAAGGTAGCCACTCTCTAAAGCAGGAGTGGGTAATTAACGTTCCCATGAGAAACTGGGATTGTTGTAGAGGGCTGCACCAATAAGCTTTTGAAGAGATAAAATTAATGCTGAGCAGAAGTGAGTTTAGCTTATTGGTGCAGCAGCCCTCTACAAAAATTAATTGCCCACCCCTGCTCTAAAGCATATACTGAGTTGTCATCTATTTTATTGTAAATGGAACCATAATTCACAAAATGAAATTCATGCTGTAATGCAGAACACTTCAAATAGTACCTGAGACCATAAACCCATTAGGAAAATGTTTTATGTCATGCATACCAGCAAAAGCTTTCCTAAACTCACTGATCTTAAAGCGTCATGTGTGCCTGTGAAAATTTGTTTATCTCTACTTCACTCTTCCACACAATGGCATGAAAAAAATCTTACTGACAGTTAAAATCTGCCTTGACGTAGAACTGATCTAGCATCTGTCTGCACACCTGTCACCAGCATTTAGCTCTGTATTACGCATACTTGCGTGCAGCTAAATTTGCACACAACAGACATGATAAGGTTACGCAGAAAAAATATTGAGGTGGCACTACACATAGCTACACACACGCACACACAAATTGGTTGAACGTTTCCTCTGTCAGGACCATATTAGACACATCGATCAGTCCAATGTAACAAGTCGGGCAGCTGTAATAATTTTGATTGGATTTGACTGGGGCACAAAAACTACACAGCGTCATCCAAATTAACCAAAAAAATAGGTGGGGGGGGGGGGGGGGAAAGAAAAAAAGAG
>VUQJ01029417.1:13567-31002 GCA_015108635.1 Andinoacara biseriatus
GGGGTCCCAAAAAAAAAAAAAAAAAAAGGGGGGGGGGGGGGGCAAGAAAGAAAATAAGAGAGGAGAGAGAGGGAATTTACTTAATTAGCCAATTTCCACACATAGCCTTGCACAAATGATTTTTACAATATGTCTTCGCAGGAAGCATAATAGACACAACACATTAGGAGAGCAGCAGTACCTTCTGCTCCATTTTTGTCTATACAGGATGTATTCAAACAACCTTCATTTTGGCATCTCTCAAAAGGCATCACACAATCTCCACTGGTATGAGCGTTGAGAGGTCAAATATATAACTGAAATCTAAAAAAAATACTAATGCACAAGGAATACAAGAGCAGTTACATGACCTAGTTAGACAGCTAGATTGATGAAACAGGACATGTTTTTGGACATGTGTGAGATGGTGACAGAATAATAAGGTTGCAATGCCTTCTTTGTAGACAAATGATTATAAATTATTAGTGTCATGCTGCACCTATGAATCAGGTCAAATGAATCTCACAGTAATGTGTTTAGTTGGATCCTGAGGTTGGGATTTGTCAGAAACATATTAGATAGGACACACATTTTCAAAAATGAGCCATTTGTCTGAATTGTGACTATTTGAATCTGTCTACACTTCATGCCAGAGTTTTTAAACTCAGAGATATTGCAAGGAATAAAGACAATGATACTCAAAGTGAGATTCCAGTTGTATCATCGGTTACGGGATCCTGTGGTTTTTTTATGATCTGAGTGTTTGGAAAATGTGAAATGACAAATGTGCTCATTACTGTGACTCTAATGCTGTTTCATTACCTCTACCCACTTTCTGGCGTGATGCTCACTCAGCCCTGACTGTTGTTTGCAGTCTGTTACACATACAGTTGAGTCAATTTACTCCTGGGGTTTTTAAGCATTTCCTTCATTAGGTTAGGAACATGTGTCAGTCTGAGCTGGGCACAGGCTGCAACAGAAAGGCAGGAAGGCAAATAATAGACAGTTTACTCTGAAATGTTGTCCGGGGTGCTTGGATTTGTATACAGCAGGATACCTGTTGGAGAAGACTTTGCTGTAATTGTACACTTGGATCTCTAGCATTTCGTTTCCATCCAGTCTGCTAGCAATGGGCCATCGAAATGTCTGAAAAAGAGACAAAACATGAAAGGTTAAAAAATGGTCAGGTTGCAGCTTGGATTATATGTTAATGCAATAGATTACTGTATATACACAAAAATGGCAACAATTCCTGTTTTGTTCAATGTGACACCATTAAGTTGCTTGTTTTGCCCAAGCAGTAACATCACAGACTGAAAAATGGAGCTAAGGCAAAAACTGCAGTTTATTTAAAGGCTGCTTGAGGTTGCAAGTTAGTTCCTGTAGACTCCTATTTTTAAACTAAACAGCATTTATAAAAGCATGTTAACAGACAGGTACAGGGTTTTGGCCTCGAGGCATCGTATCGTTTCACCTATCACAGGAACTGTACGATGGGTGGGTTTTTAATGCATCCATTTGGATACTTGCAAGACAGTTAAGCTGACATTGTACAATGCAATCTGTAGCTGCTACCTGCAAGTTCTCACATCAGCTCATTCTAGTACTGAACTGGACTTTTTGACAGGGCTTCTGCTGTTACATTTTGGAGTATTTTAATAGAATTGTAGCATGGTCAGATCGTGCAATGCTCATAGCTCCCAGAACTACATCTCAGACTCATGACTGACCCATGACTTTGTTTCGGAAACCACAAGATTTTGGAATAAAGTACTATAGCCAGATGAGACCAAAGTGGAGATGTCTAGCCATGATGGACAGCACCACAGCATATGATGCTCCAATCTCATTGCACATTCTGTATAATGACAATAAAGGCATTCTATTCTATTCTATTCTATATCAGCACAAGGGCCAATTGTCAAGCATGGTGGTGGAAGGATGATGATTTGGGCTTGTTTTGCAGCCACTGAAACTGGGCACCTTGCAATCATTGAGTTGACCATGACTTCCTATATACTGAGGTATTTGAGTGTCAAATGTGAGGCCATCTGACAGCTAAAGCTTGGCCAAAATTGGATAATGCAACCTGACCATGATCCCAAGGACAGCAGCAAATCTACAACAGAATGGCTAAAAATGAAATCAAGGTGTTGCAATGGCCCAAAGTCCAGAATTCAACCTCACTGAATGCTGTGGCAGGACCTTAAGAGAGCTGTGCATTAAGGAATGCCCATAAACCCAAATGAACTGAAGAAACACTGTAAAAGAGTGAAGTTATCTCTCATTCTTTTCTCTCCCTTGGAAATACAGCAACTGTGCCTTTAGCTTGCAGGCTCACTGTGACAAACAGAAATAGTTTGTGTTTGCTGATATTTGCTGAGCTGTTAGAAACATTGCATTTATAATTATCTGCAACAACATGTTACCCCCTTTATACTTTTGCCTCTTCTGTAGCGCTAGCTAGATGCTGAAGTACCGCAACCACAACTCATGGACATTTGCAAATTTGATGACACGGTTACTGACCTAGAAACGAAACCTGTGCAGAAAGCAGGGATTTCTGGCTTTTCTGGCTGCTTCAAACATGCAACCACAATCTGACATCAAATCCAATCAGCCAAAAAGGTTCAGGAGAGACCTCCATGTGGTGCAGTATCGTTGGGTTTTTCTAGGAATCACAACCAGCTACATAGGCACAGTTCTGGAGGGAATAAGTTTTCTTTGAATGTTTTATTCATCCCTCTACACATCTCCAGGTTATATTGCACCAACCAAGCTTATTGATAACATTTTTTGCTTGAGTCAAAGCAAGCAAAAGCAGGAGCTGAGCAAAATTGCAATAAATTTTTCAAAATGTATTTGCTACCCCTGTAAAGTGTGAGGATAGCTCCAAGGGACAACCTTCATCAGCATTTTACATTATTTAGAGCTGAATAACGATTTCAGTATATTTCAATTTATGTACTTCTGCCCCCCCCCGCCCCCCAAAAAAGCACTTCCAAATATTACGTCAGCAGTACATCTCTCCTCAAAAGCCTGTTACATGTAAATTATATTGTTGTTATGTAAGTGAAAACTTAATTTCAGCTCACTAAATCGATGATTTGTAATCACTTTATTTAAATCAGAAATGACAGTAATTTTTTTGTTTTTTTATGTGACATTAATACTACAACTATTGGACAAACGTCTTTATACTTCCATTGTTTGGATTCTATTTATTCTGCATGTTAAGCTGCTGGATGTCCTTATTTCCATTGGGATCAATAAATTATCTATTTATCTATCTGCCAGTCACATGCACTAGACTATGTCTAATGAGATCAAACTCTGCTGCTTTCTCACTCATCTAGGTGGCTAAACGTTTAAGATATAATTGTAGTACTCAATATGGTAGTTTTTAAAATACCACAAACTTTGTGCAGTTAAAATATATTACTACCAAAATGTATCCACTGATTGTTTAAAGTGAGTGACTGTTATGTTAGGAATGGATGAATGAATGATGAACGTTAATCAAATGGCAGGTAAAGTCTGACTGTAGTCATGTGAAAAGGAAAGATTTCATGGGACTCTATGCAGTCCCAAATTAAGTACACTCTATGATTTAGTAGCTGGTAGAACCACCTTTAGTAGCAATAAGTTAAAGTAACTGTTTCTGTTATTTACTGTCAAGAACTTTAACCTTTAACATGCTTATTGGGGCCTGTAGAGTCTGAGATATAGCTCTTGGATTTTGCATTTACTCAGTGAGGGTGTATTTTGTTTTTTACTTTGACTGCATGAATATTTCTGTTAAACAAGATTAATTTATGAAGCATTTGAAGGGGGGAATAAAAATGAAATGCAAACTGAACTATACTGTAAGTTAAATAAAACTAATCATGTAATGCAATGTAATCGTACATAAAGTGTACACGTATGTAATCAACCCGCGCTCATAGGGGTCGTTTTGACTGCATTGAATACGATGTGGGCAGTAATTTGTGCTGTCTTATTTCATAGCAAATATTGTACTGTAAAATAGGAAGGCTCATCTGCAGGGCATGCTCTTCTTTGGTTCTGCTGGATTTATGGAAATTTTTTTTGTTTATTTTTACTTTTCTTTTATCTCTTATTACTTATGTAACCTTTTATATAACAAAATCATTTACATTTTTTCTGAAAATACTGTACAGTTTCTAAAAATTTCTGGAGTTGTTGGGATTTTACAAGGAACAATTGATTACATTTTGGTAGCGTAGTATCGACTCATAGAAAACTTGGGGTGGGCGAGTTATGCGCTCTAGTGAGTGCCCTAGTTAGAGCCAACCTCAGTGAGAAAATATATCCAAAAACTCCCTTCAGGTTTGTCTCTACTGGCTTTACATTGGAAGAATAAATTACTTACATTAATTAAAACCCACACTAAAGGGACAGCTTTGGACTTGAGAATTATAAAACACTTAGCTTTATAACAATATTATGGTAGATGTGATAAAAGCAACTAAGCACTTCCTATTTACAGCCTCCATTACAAATATTAACATGCACATTAATAAAGTATGACAATGATGTATTGCTCGGGTCACCTGTGTTGATTAACTATGACGGGGTGAGACAAGAAAAGAAACAAAGGTTTTTGCAAAGGTAAAACCAATGATGCATTCAGGTGTTAATTCACATTCAGTAAATCACCTCCGAGCCTTTTGCTGCACAATATCATGGGAAAGAGGCTGTACGAGGGCAGAGGGATAAAGGTTGCACAGGTGATTTAAAACTCATTCACCCCCTGCTGATATGGACCTCTCACTCAGGAGAACACTGCAGGCTGTCAGACAAGAGATCCATCAAGACCGTTCCATTAGTGAATCCTGTGGTTTCCACCTGGTACTGTTAGAGCTGCCTTCAAGGTTCTGTGGCCATGCGTGTACTGTATGTGTGCATTACCATCAGTCCATGTATACTTGGCCTTCAGGATCTGCAGCCTGTGTTTTCTTTTCCCAGGTTTCACCCAGAAGAAGCTAGTATTACTGCCTCTTTTTTTTTGTCCCTCCCCAACCTCACAGCTTGAAAACATCCTAAAGTGACCGTCTTAGTCTGAGGTAGTGGCTAATACACCCGCACCACATCTCATTTAGTGCTAAATCTCCTCCGGTATGTTTGAACAGCTGAGAGTGAGAAAAGGAGGCCCCAGCATGGTGTTGATGGTGCACAAATGACAGCACACACAGCTAATGGAGGAAACAACATATAATATACACATACCACTGCATGACACACATTTCAGCTCAAATTATGCACACCACAGTTTGATTAGGTATTGTTTAGCCAACACCAGGGAGATTGGGCAGCCATATTAATTTCCCCAGTGTCAGAGAACCACAAATTTTAATCAGTGAATACATCCACAATACAAACACATGTATTATATATCTAAGTACTTGTAAACATTTCCCTTTTTCGTACTTTTTTCTACAGGCACTACCTTTAAGCTTGTTTATGGCATCATTATGTCTGTTATGCGTGTTGTGTTGCTCTGCTATAATATTCAGGGCAAATTATCGCTGTAAAAACAGACAAACAGGAATCCACAGCAAGAAAGCTTAAGCTGTTTATGTTGCCTAATGCTTTTGTAGCCACCATGACGGACAAAGCGCCTACAGTGGTTTAAAAACGTGCACAGCACCGATGAATAAAATGAGAACAGAGAATGCAATAGGTGGGGATGAGGAAAGGTTTAGTGAGCGTCAACTGTAAACAAGTTTGTCTAGTCTGATTGTGCTATGAGACATTAAGCTTCAAAACATGAGACATTAAGCTTCAAAACATCCACAGTTGTTCATTTTAGCAGTTTTCCATACGCCTACCCATACTGTTTGTTCTATGAAATAATGGGTAAGCAAAAATCAAGGTTAAAATATATATTAAGATAAACTAATACTTTGATTTTAGTTACAAGAAAGAGATGATTCCCTTTATGTGCTTCTCTTTACTTGCTAGATTGCCTGCCTAGGTTACTTAGCTCTGTTTATTTATTTAAAAGGCAGAATATCCATGAATAAATAACATGATTATGTGACAGTGGTGATTTAACCAAATGTTTACTTTTTACTTTCTCAGCCTCAGGGCAACATGAGGTTAAAAATTAAACATATTTAGAAGAATACAACCTTCTGAATAGATACAGGCCTCAGACTCAGTGTGTCTGTTTTGCTTTGTTTACCCCAATAAAAGCTTTGACAGAGTCACTGTAATGCTTGCAATGTAACGACTGTAGACAGAACCTGCACCTTACTCGTACTGGGTTGTCAGCACTCCCACTCCCAGCAAAGTGCTGGAAACATTCCTCAGAGATTTTAGTCCTGATTGACGTGATAGCATCACACAGTTGCTGCAGATTCATCCATGACACAAAATCTTACGTTAATCCACATCCTCATTACTTTATTAGATTGACTCTGGGGGTCATTTGAATACATGGAAGTAACTGACATTGTCAAGAAATGAATTTGTGATGATCTGAGCTTTGTAACATGGTGCGTTACTCTGCTGGATGCTGCCCTCAGAATACAGGTAAGCTGTGGTCACAAAGAAATAGTCAACAATACTCAGGTTGGCTGTGGCATTTAAATGATGCTCAACTGGGACTAAAGGGTGCAAAATGTACCAGGAAAATATCCCTCACACCTTTACACTACCACCAGTAGTGTGAGCAATTGATACAAAGCAGGATGGATCCATGCTTTCATGTTGTTTAAGCTAAACTCCGGCCCTACCATCTGAATTTCACGGCAGACCAGGCAGAATTTTTCCAATCTTCTGTTGGCCAATATTTGTAGCCTTCCTATCAGACTGAGGCAGCCTGGCCATTGTTCTCAGATTTCTGCCATTAACAAGGCATTCTCGCTCAGAGAGTGACCACTTACTGGATATTTTCTCTGTAAACTCTAAAGATGATTGTGTGGGAAAATCCCAGTAAATCACCAGTTTCTGAAACACTCAGACCAGCCTGTCTGGTACAAACAACCACTCTACATTCAAAGTCACTTAAATCACATTTGGTTTGAACTTCAGCAAGTTGTCTTGACCATGACTGTAAACTTAAATCCTCTGAGTTGCTGCTATGTGATCAGCTATGTACCTAATGAAATGGAAGGTGAGTGTATAAGATTGCACTTGAAAAGTGAAGATTTTTCTGACAGAGAAAAAAGAGGCAAGACAAAGTAAACTTCCTGGCAAACATCCAACAGATGGTAACCCATTCTTTAGAGTTTGATATGACCTTCAGGCTACAAATGGAAGTGGGAAAGCTGATGGACCATGTGATCATAATCATACAATGGTGGCAAAATCAATACTTTCTGCAATAGAACAATAAAGCACAATGTCTTTGGGAAAGTTTTCCTCTCCCAAAATATTCCATTTCTTAACTTTTATGATTAAAAAAAGTGTCTTGTTCATTACTGATGGCAAACTCTTATCAGTAACAGGGACAAACTTTCTGAAATAGTCTAAAGAGTGTAATTTGTGCCCCTGGTATTTTGTATCTAATCTAACCGACTTTTCATGGACTGGTAAAAAAGCTCATCATAAATTCTCCAGTTCTGTGTGACTTCCTTATTTACACTGCAGATGCCAGATGGGTTTGCCATTGTGAGGCACATGCACAAATGAATGATGGTGTTGTTGTTGTTGACAGTAACTGAGGACAATATCAGTGACAGCTAAATAAAATAAATAAATAGTCCATTATTTTTGTGTGTGTGTTCAGTCCTACTGATTCCTCCTATGCATTTCCAGCTACTTTTTGCTACATTTTTTAATGCATCAGTGGGAGAAAAACAGTCCTAGCCTCAATATAACAGATGTTAACAAATTCCTAGAGGGAGATTGCTGAAGCTATCTGTATGGACATGATGGAATGTATAAAGAGGTGGAATTACTTGAGGGAAAAATGTATTTTCCTCTGAGGAAAAAAAATACCCTCACCAAAGAGAGGCCAGGAGGGGGAAAAGTCCCAGGAATTTATTTGTTTCTATCATTGCTGACACTGCATATAAAACACAGAGACATGACCACAAAGTAATTAACACCACGCGCAAGAAAGAACACTGGCAGTCAGCTACTTACACAAGTTACATCATAGACTCTACAGAAATTCAGCTCAGAAGTCTAAATCAATTTGATTAGAGCACAGCGATCACTCACTTTATTCTTAACACTTGTTATTTGAGAAGTTACTATGAGAAGTTAAAAACAGCCTTTTGACCTTCAAGTGTCATTAGTCACAGTGCCTCAAACACTGACTGATGTAACTGCTGCAATGCGCCTACTTCAGTCTGGCTTGCTTTATCAAAATGCATCACTGATTGTGTGAATAAGGAAATGTGCAACAGTAATTAGAGATGCAACCACTGCCCTGATATTTTAACACTGGGCTTGTTTTACATCCACTCCATTCTTTACTAGACTTGCCTGAATACTACACTACTACCATTCCCAGACTCCCACATCCAACCCTGTGTATTGTATAATACACTGCCTAATTGGCAGAGTGAGCCCGCTCATTAAAAGTGACAGGTCTGATGTCACTAACCACAAGCTTTGAGACCACAGCGCCCTATCAGAGGGGCTAAATGTGCAGCTGAGGAAAAACTATTACTGCTGTGATCCCACGCTCTAGCATTGTGGCTAACAGATGGATGACCTCAGTTTCCCCCCCACTCGCCATCCTTTTATATCTCACAACTGTTGCCACGGACATAGAAAATTAAAACACCTCCATGATTAATTATGAACAATATGTTCTTTTAAACTCGTACACTACAAAGGTTAGGAGAAGTACGTTGCACTCGCAGTAGGAGCATTTTTCATGCAGCTTGTAGTGTTGTTCAAACTTTGCAGGCTTGTTGCGATCTAATGATGTTGCAGCCCTCAAAACTTTGATTCTACAGGCTTTATTCTTAAAGGATAAAAGAGATAAGAGTGGACTGCTGAAAGAAGGCACCTTCTCATTACAGCTGCATTGCCAGCAGGCTACATATGCACCAGCTGCATCCATGTGCTGTGGTATTGATCTCCTGATGTGCCTGTGTGAGCCCACCTTTGCATATCACTGAAGGCTAGAACTTCACTCACCTACACAGTAACTTAACATTACATTTCAGTATTAAGCTTCTTTTAGTCTCATCCTTCTTTCTTCCCTGTCCAATTTAAAGTTGATTTATTTTAATCAAATAAAAGTTTTATTATTGAGAGACATATGAAGCTTATTTTAGTGAAAGATATCTTTGCAGACATGTTGCATAAAAAGTATAAAAACATATACAGCTTTGCACAGAATATACTCTGCAGTTTGGGAAAGGCAACAAAACTAATTGGTTAGGTTTATAAAACAAAATGCATTTTCTTCAGAGCTCCTGTCCTGGCTGCCTTTCAGAAACATCTGTGGGGATGACATGAAAGGAATGAAAGGAGGTAAAGTGACTGGAGAGCTGGCGCTGAGATGACAACCTCTGCATCAATGCCAAGAAAACAAAGGAGATGACTGTGGATTTCTGGAGGGGCAGAACGCCCCCCACCCCACCCCTGCACACTGGAGGAGCAGCTGTGGAAGTGGTCTCCAGCTTTTAGTACCTTAGTGCACATCTCACTGAGGACACTTCCATCACCAGGACACTTCCATCACCAGCAGCACCTCTACTTTCTGAGGAGGCTGAGGCATGCTTATTCTACAAACACACTCTTTGCCCCCCTCCCCTTGGGCAGAAGGATCCAGAGCATTAAGAGCAAAACCACCAGACTGAGAAACAGCTTTTTCCAAGAGGCTGTAAGATTGCTCTCTGCTGCACCCAGCTAAAGGTGAAAAACACAAGAAACCTCATGTCTTTGCACTATCCACTTATTTATACTAAATGATATTGTAAATAAGTTTTCTATTCCTTGTTTCTATATATATTTTGTTCTTGTGTGTTCTCATTCTTGTTGGATTTTAACCAGGCCTGAGTGTAAAATTTCATTTCACCTCATATAAATATATGGGACGGAATGACAATAAAAATCCTTGACTCCTCGAGCAGTGTGCATGTGTGTGTGCGCGTGTATGTCTGACAAAACAGATGAAACAGCATCTCGGCTGAGAAACTTGACCGTGTTGAAATCACTGACGGCACTCTGCTTACATGCTCTCCTCATCACCACCAACCCAGGCTCAATTTACTTTTTCCAATTTAACCGTCACTCCCAGTTTTCACTTCCACCTCAGCTCATGTGTCAATTTCCCTGCATGCTTCAATGTTTCTATGTTGATCTCAGTCTAATTTATAGCATGTGTCAAATGAAAATGCCATGGATGTAGACATATTGGCATTAATTCAGTCAGAATAGTTTATTCAACCAGAATGTATGCATATTTATCAGTGATCCTGGTAGGCTAAAAGTATCCCTGAGGGGTTGAGGCTGTTTTCTGCCTTAAATATTACTGAACTGACCCTGTTAATTAGTAACACCCTAAAACTGTCACTGAAAATATTACAAGTACTATGAGAGGCGTGTTTTGCTCAATTTGAATTCAACTCTTCCTTTTCTCACCAAATTGAACTAGTCTGCAGACACCTAAGAGACTTTTATCCAGTTAATACAGTAAAGTTTTATTTTATTTTCAAGCTGGACTCTGATAGAGATGCTCATGGTTCCCTGGTTTGTGCTGCTGAAAACCAGATGGTGCAGAAATAATTGACCACGCACTTGTCAAGTAAAGGGCTTCACAGCTCCTTAAAAATAGATGCTCTTGTACTAAGAGATAGCACTCACGCCTCTAGTTAAAACTTCCTTTTTGCTGAGATGCAATTTTTTTTGTTCTTTTCAACAACAGAAACTCTACTCTCTGTGCTCAGTCAGTGCACATTAATCCAAATGTGTTGTGTAACAAACTGCAGAACAACATCCCCAATCTGGAAAAAAAATTATCATCTGTAATGATTGAAATCAGTGTATTTTGTTACTGCTACAGCTAAGCTGCTATAACACAAATTAATATAAAATTTCATATGTGCCTTGGTAATTTATATGGATAATAGCATATCAAATATACAGACGTTTCACACTAAACTGAATGTCTGGGACACATGAGTACCGTTAAAACATTATTGTGCATTTCTAGCTCTCTTTATATATATCCCTGTTTTGTTTTGCGAGGAGAAAAAAATCCCTTTATGTTGCATCAGGAAGGGCATCCAGTGTAAGAACTGCTAAATCCAACATGCAGACCTAACCTCTGCATGTTTGACTTGTGGAGGATAGCTGTGCAAATCAAACTTCTTATTCACACGCTCACTTGTGAATAAGGGAGCAGCTGAAGATAGTTTCTGTTCTAGATATTGTCTAAGTAAGCTACCTCGAGAAGACTATTGCTCACACATACAGTAAATGCAATAGAAAATCATTTTCTACAAGGTTAGCCCTTCTAGAAAATAAATCCAGTCAGTACACCCATTGTTCAGACAGCATGCTTTGTGTGGCTCTATTTTGCATTTTTGCTTGATTTCTGTTTGTGTTTAAGGAGGTACCTTGTCACCCCCGAGAGAAACTCCTTAAAGGAAAGAATTTACAAGCTGTAACATAAACAATAAAAGAAAATGAGTGACCATATGTCATCCTTCTCCTATGGGCTCAGAAGAGACTCTGCAGTCCTGTTACAACTCAGTTCTCATGATTCCACAGCTTGCAGAACCACTTTTTGCAGTAAAAACATGAAGTACTCATTTTCTGTATGACTTGATCAGGCTCCCACATCACTGTGGCCAACTTTTCTTTAAAACGAGCTTGTTTATGCACAGCTCTCTTATGATTCTGTCATACCCTTTCAATCAGGCTGAGGTCTGGCCTTTGACCGGGCCACTGCAGCACCCTGATTCTTTTCTTTTTTCATTCTGTTGTAGATTTGTTGCTGTGCTTGGGATCGTTGTCCTGTTGCATGACCCAGTTTTAGCCAAGCAAACACCTCACCTTTAGATCACCTCACATTTGATTCTAGAATAATTTAGTATACAGAAAAGCTCATGGTTTACTCATTGACTGCAAGGTGCCCAGATCCTGTAGCTGCAAAACAAGCTCATATGCTGTGTTTGGTTTTCACCAAACATGGTGCTGTGCATCATAGCCAAACATCTCCACTTTGGTCTCTATTGGTCACTATTGTTCCAGAAGTCTTGTGGTTTGTTCAGATGCACTTTGCAAACCTAAGCGGTGCTGCCATGCTCTTTTTAGAGAGAAGAGGCTTTCTCCTGGCAAGCCTTCCAAAAAAGCAATACTTGTTTAGTCCTTTTCTAACTGTGCTGTCAAGAACTTTAACATTTAGCATGCTAATTGAGGCCTGTAGAGTCTGAGATGTAGTTCTTGGGTTTTGTTTTTTTTCAGTTTCTCTGAGTATTGCATGTTCTGAACTTGATGTGAATTTGCTGGACCGTCCACTCCTGGGAAGATTGTAGCATTGACTCAAATGCTCTTGACCAGTAAACTGCAAAAATGTCTACTTTTATAGAGGTGCTTACACTTGTTGATGATCAGTTAATCAAGTGCATTTGATGTTTCTGTGTTGACCTACACTTCTTTAATCCAGCAGTTTTACAATTCATCTATACAAAACCAGTATGAATAAGTAATGTAATGCATAAATCACACTCAAAACAAAATCTTAAAATTAGCTTCTACACTATGATTTGCACCTATACATTCTATTTCCTTTATTTTGATTGCTCCAAAGTCTACTTTGAGCTTTCCTCCAGCTCTATACCAGCAAAGAAAATGCTCAGGTCATCATTTATTCAGTATACTGAGAGTTGGGAAAGTACCTCCCTGGAGCGGCCCTGAATCTTAAAAACTGGTGAAGTTTATAATCTATTTTTAGATCAGCAGTATTCCAGCTTGTGTCTGCTCCTGGGGAAACTGCTTCTTCTCTTCTCCATACCGGTGAAACAGCCCTGAAATATGATCTTTAGAGGTGGATCACGGTGAATGCTTCAACTTATGTTTTAATAGTCTTTTATTCTCTGGTGACTTACTGAATAAGAACTTAGTATAGCTTATATTAGTTTAAAAACCTCACTCTGACAGCGATACAGTACACTCTGTAACAGATAGGCCTTACTTGAATACTGGCTTCCCAAACATGATTATCTATGAGCGGTAGGAAGTGGTTTGGAAATGAGCTCACTGTGGTCTCCTTCTACTCATTTCAACACACCAACATATTCAAAGAACTGATCGGGCTCACCAGGATTTCAGTGGAGGCGTATTGCCACAAAAGTAACAGCTGAGAGTGAATGACAGTAGGTGCCATTTCAGCAAACTTCTTTAAATGAAAACTGGACAATGTCTCTTATCAGCTGTTGAAACTATGACTCATATTCACAGAGAGGAAAGCAGAAAATAGTGTGATATTATTTGTAAAAGCAAGAGCTCACAAACTAGTAGATGGGTGGCTAAACATAATATCAGAGGAGATGTTGGAATCTGTTCACCTGCATTTCAGCTAATGACCAGCAGGGGTCAACTCCTCTGACTGCAAAGAGCAGTCAGGATGCATAAAAGTCTACAGCTCTACACTGGTGGCCTGATTGCGTTACATTCCCAATCACGAATTTCAAATATTCTTCGATATCACATGATGTTCATTTTGAAAATTAGGGTGTACACAAAGTGCTTTATAGCCAAAACTTAATGTGGTTGGCATGTTGCTGCTTTATGAGCATGCAGTGTCCTCAAGCTCTCAGACTGATCTCCTGTAGCTTGTGACGTCGACAGCCAAACTGCCGGACTGCCAAACTCGAGGCTTCAAAATAGTCATCCATAACAATGCCTGTCCCTTAAATGCACTCTATGGAAAATCTCGATGATATGGGGCCAGTCTTGGGTTATATCATGAACACAGAAGAACAGACATCTGGACATTAAGTACACAGCATCCTGAAAAATACTCAAAATTCATAGAAAATGACTGGAAGCTAAAGCTGAATGACTCTTCTACTACCCTTCTGATGTTCACCTGGTAATTAACATGCTTTGTCTGTATGGTTCAAATCTCTTGACATCTTGTTTGAAAACATAAAGTAGTTAAATCTGCAGGGCCAAAACTGAACTCTGGGGCCATGTACAGTTCATGCAGGACTCGCTGTTCTTTGCTCTGCTTGTGTCTAACTAGTCAGGGGGAAGCCCTGGTGTTCTGCAGCTAAAAGCCCCACCATATAATGAATAATGAATTCCTATCCAGTCCATCCGCATACTAGTTCAAAGGCATCTTTCGTTATGCATGGGCCAGGAACAAGCCACACAGCTCTATGCTAATAGCCCTTAACTCCAGGGGCTGGACAGAGCCTACTGAGCCATGCAAATGTTTTACCGCTAAGGATGAAGAAGACAATGATGTGGGGGAAAAAGCATGCCTGGCCACCAGGAGAACAACAACACGCCCACATTTTCACACATGTGCACGTTCACACAGATTCGAAAACTACTGTAAGAGCAGGTCATCCCGAGGAAAATCTGATCATGTTATTGATGCTGAGTGACACTAACTACCTCCCCAGCTCTGCAAAGCTGAGATGTGAGAATTGGGAGAGGTTGTCATAAGAAATCACATTTCAGCCCAGCCACTTAGCTCATATCAGTTACTGTACTATAGTACAGTCTCCGAAATAATATGCAGAGTCAAAGATATTTTGGGATTCATTTGCCATTTTGTTCTTATTTCTAGTCTTACGTGATGATACAAAATCAATTTTGCTTCTGCATGGACTGTATATATACTGTGTGTGTCTGGGTGTGCCTGTGTGACTAGGCTAAGTTTGTGCTGTCATTTAAGCATTTCCCTGATTAGACTGAAAACAAAAGCCCCGGTTATCAGGAAAGGAAGCAGCACTCTGCTTGTGAGCCATCAAACGAAGAGCATTTTTCTCTGCAGCTCAAAACAAGAGAAAAAAAAACTGATGTCAAACCTCCTCTGGGAAGGTACTGTATATGTTTAAGTGCTTTTCTGTTTGTTTTTCATATTTCATTCCTTGGCTTTATCCCACACCTCTGTTCTATCTATTTGGCTTCTGCTCTGTGTGGATTTCCTACTGCACTTCTCACTTGATCCCCCGGCCTTGGTCTCTTTTATCTTTCCCCACCTCTGCTCCTATACATGAGTCTGCATTCGAATCCATCATAATGCTGGTTTCACAGTGCAACAGGAGCTGACAGGAATAGTATTGGGAATATTTCCCAGAATTTCAAAGCAACCAAAATCAGAGACTTACCAACCAGCACCCGAGGGGCTCAGGTAAAATCCTTTGGGATTTCAAAGGGACACTCAGAGCAATACTGCTGCTTGGAATAATGCAATTTACTGGAGTTAAAGTGAAACAAAGAAACTTTCTCTTACAAATAAAAGGAACTTCTAGGCCTGCTAGAAGAGATATTTAAGGGGCCACCTTTTTCCTCACTAAAGCAGTGGCGCATGAAATGACCAGTTTAATTGCTACACTGTTCTGTGTCATGCATATGTGAAAATCTCTTCTGCCTCGCGTCTCTAACCTTGACAGGCTATAAGTGAACAGAAGAGGGTGATTAGCAGCCACTTGTTGAGACATCAGCAGCGTGCGAGTAAGAGCCACTTGCGAATGGTTAATGATTTTTGAATCAGAACAGTAATGAGGTGGTAAGACGTGATCCTCCAGCCTAGAGGTTAGCACTGGCTCGTTGGGAGTTTTATCCAAGTGTCTGCATGAAGATTAAGAAATTCCATGTACAGCAGTGGGGTCTTTGTGGTCCATTTCTAGGTGAACCTTTCCACTCTTCTTGGTTGCACAAACACTAGAAATCATATCACGCATCCACAACAATCAGCCTAAACACAAAATAACTGAAACTGAATTACCACTCAGTAAAGCAAACTATTATGGCCTCACTGGAAGGGTGTCTATCTAGAATAGATAGATTCTAGAATTCTTAAGGAAGGGAAATGCCAGATTATGCAAGAACTGGGCTGAACATCAGAAGCCACATGTCGGATGGGGTGATGACTCCAAATTTAAAACGTTTTGTTCAAATCATTGTCAATATGTATGGAGGAAGCCAGAAGAGAATTATAACGTAGAGTGTCTACAGCCGTCTGTAAAACATGGTGGAGGCTCTGTCATGGTTTGGCGCTGCAAACACACTGAACACAGAAAAGTACCGTGAGATAAAATACCATCTGGAAAGCATCTGATTGGCAACAGCTTCATTTTTCAGCACAACAATAATCATAAACACCCAGCTACACAGTAAAAAACATACCTGGATAGAAAAACACACAATGGAGCACTTGATTAAACTTTATTGATTCCTTTGGGGAAGGTCCCGTCAGGGAAATTAGGTTCCAGAACACTCATCAAGGAGACAAGTGATCTGCGGCGTTGCAGCCTCACAGAGAAGTGCTGCCGTTCACTATCAGCCATGGATTGGCCTCGCCAGAACCTAGACCTTAATATTATTGAAGCAGTGTGGGATCATGTTGACAGAGAGCAGAACAAAAGGCAGCAAACATCCAAAGAAGAGCTTTGAATGTTGAAGAATAAAGGCTTTGGTTTGTGTAATTATATTTTGTGTGTTCTCCTTTTCCCCCTGTGTCTCTAGAGCTTGGTGATCCCTGTGTTATGTCTCTGGTTGTATGGAGTCTTTTGTGTCTGTTTTCCTGCGTGTTGCCTGTTCCGTGCGTGTTGTGTTTAGTTGTATAAATTGTCTGCGTTTTCACTAGTTCATTGTTTCGTCATTGTAGTGGTCCCTGTAAGCTATGTGTGTGTGTGTGTGTGTGTGTGTCTCTCTCTCTTTTTTGCTCCTTTTGCTCACCAAGGGTTATGCATTATGGACTATTTGCTACATTGGCTCTAGGATTTTGTATCTCTCATGTTTTTGAAACTTTAGAAGAAGCTTCAACATTAAAGCTGTTCTGAGTTCAGTGCTGTCTCCCCCGTTCTACGCTTGGATCCTACCCTGCCTGCCACACAGCTGACCTATGACAATTTCTACATTTTTCAATAAAATGCTGCACCTTTTCCCCATTTTTCCCAGCCAAATTTAAAGAAAAGGAGGGTGGCTCAAGACTTTTGCACAGAGCTGTAACTGTACTTTATAAATGTGGATATAAATGTTTTCCCTCAAAGGCTTCTGCATTCACAGTATTCAGCTGTATTCTCAAAGGAAGGGTTATTACTGAACAATATTTAGAGTGGTTTCTTACAAGTGTGTGTGTGTGTGTGTGTGTGTGTGTGTGTGTGTGTGTGTGTGTTTGTGTGTGTGTGTGTGTGTGTGTGTGTGTGTGTGTGTGTGTGTGTGCAGTGCTTCACTTTGTATCCACCTTTTGATACTTTCTGTATGCTGGAATAGAGTCGAGCTCTCTGAAAAGCCTGCTATAGAAAACATGGACACAGCACAAAAAGGGCAAAATTTCT
>VUQJ01029418.1:5255-15562 GCA_015108635.1 Andinoacara biseriatus
CAGTATGCAGTCAAGTTCTCCAAAGTCCTGCTAATGACTTCTATATTTGACTCAGGTGTGTTGAAGCAGAGACACATCTAAAACCTGCAGGACACGGCCCTCGAGGCCTGGAGTTGAATACCCCTGCTATAGGGACAGTTAGGGTGCTGGATTTGGGCTCAGAGAATGTTCCAGAAGACATTTTTTTTTAAGTATATAGCTGCATGCTCTTTCATTTAATGTGAATATTTCTCTTTGGAAGTTGCAGTGAAACAATAAGCATGTTGTGAAAGATGTCAACAGAAATAAATGCTCTATTTGGTACAAAATATGTCTGGCAGTCACTTCTAGTAGAGAAGTTAACCACATGTGAAAATATGTGCGTAAAAAAGTTGTTTTGAGATTCACAGGATTTTAGGGCACATTTAGGTTAATTAGCATATCTAATCTCATGGCACTAAACAATATGTAAATGCTTAGCTATGAGTAGAGACAATGCTGATTTGATTGGAGCCATGTGGAGGAGGGTGAAGAAAACAACAGATAAAAAGAAGAGCAGGAATTAGAAAAAAAGAAGGAAGAATAGAGGAAATTGTATGGAGGAAGCCAACTGCCAAAATAAATTAAATAAACGATTCATCAAATAAATCAATATAAGCCAATATAAATTCATCTTTATTAATTATTTTCCCTGCCATTTTGTTTACACTGCTCGATCAAGGCAACATTTTGCATCCACTGACATCAAGAAAAGAAAGCTCCTTACCATGCATGGAGGCTTTCACACCAAATCCAGCCCCCTGAGACTGTACACTAAGCGGAAGGAAGGAGGGATGGACTAGTGAGTGTCAGAACCACTATCCTAGATGAAACAGCAAAGATCCATGAATACATCAGGAAGAAGGCCACAGCTGATCATGTGCTTAGTGGGTACCTCAGGCAGCAGAAATGAGAGAAGGAAGAGGTGCAAGAACAGGAACCATCGTGGAGGGACAGGCCCCAATGGCGTGTATCACTGGCAGATAGAAGAAGTGGCTGATACTGAAAAATCCTACCAATGGCTGGACTGAAAGATAGGACAGAGGCACTAATCATGGCAGCACAAGAACAAGCTCTGAGCACAAGATCGACAGAGGCTGGGGTCTACCACACAAGGCAAGACCCCCAGGTGCAGGCTGTGCAGAGACAATTCAGCACATAGCAGCAGCAGCAGGATGCAAGATGCTAGAAGGCAGGGCACACATGGAACACATATCCAAGTGGCTGGAATAGTATACAGGAACATCTGTGCCGAGTATGACCTGGAAGTCCCGAGGTCAAAAAGGGATATGCCCCCCAAGGGTGGTCAAAAATCAACAGAGCTCTGACTCTTTGTCAGCCTGGTTACAGGGCTGAAAAGAAACCTGAGGTTGTTCTAAGTTTCTTCAGTCAGTGACGAATTGTAAGATTCCCTAGCTTTATGAAGGGCTTTTTTTATGGAGCAACAAACTCATTTATGAGATATACCAGGGAGTCAAGCACTTGTGATTTCAGGCTGGGTAGTCACACTTTGGGGGGGGGCTTCATAAATTTGGTCAGATTTCTAGAAATTAGAGCTGCTCCATCTAAAGTGAGATGGATGTCGTCTCTCCTAGAAATACCAGGTTTTCCCTAGAAAACCTGGGATACACCCCCAAAGGTGGTTGAGAATGACGAAGCTAAGATAATGGGGGACTTCCAGATACAGACAGGCAAGACAGTCCTGTTGGTTATGGCTAACCAACTGGACATAGTAGTGGTGGAAGAGCAGAGGAGGAAGGCTGTAGTGATAGATGTAGCAATAACAAGCGATGGCAACATCAGGAAGAAGGATTACAAGAAGCTTGAGCAATACAGGAAATGGTGATATTAGTGCATATTTAATGTCTTCACAAACATTACTGACAGTGTGTTTTTTTAATCTGTTCTTTATAATATCTGCCTTTACAAATTTTACAGAATACAGAGTCTTCACATAGACAAATCGAATGTGACTGGTTTGTTTTTATTGCAGTGTAGCTCCAGTATTTGTGAAAATGAAGATTTTGAGACAGTACACAAGGCTTTTAATGGCCTTGAGTTAGACATAATTGTATGAAATGGCTCCATCTAGTGTTCACTCTAAGATGCTCTGCGAGGCAATTTATATTCAGCTTTCTAGAATTACTTTAAGTGCAGCTTCATTTTACAGAAGTTTCCTATTTATGTTAAAAGAAAATTCTGATTTAAGACAAACACGTTTTCATAAGATGCAGATCTGACTGCATGTTTCAAGTGCGTCCCCATCGGTTTCTGGCCTGTGGGGATTGTGAGCCACACAAGGACTCACACAGTATAGCTGAGAACAGCTTTTTTGGGTCTTTTTTTCTTTGCCTCTACGGGTGACAAAGTGCTTTAATAAGACAAAGGTTTGCTTTAAGGGGCCACAATCCTAAAAGCTTGGAAGACAATCCTGAACAGGATTCAGGTGTTCCGAGTGATCAAGGTTTACATGCCAGCCAGTAGAAATAGTGCACAATCATCGTGACTTCTGTCTCAGTAGAGGACACGTTCATGGCAGACATCAACCTAGGACAAAAGGCCAAGAGACAGAATGGTTTATTATGATTTAGAAGATTATATGAAGTTGTAAATTAACTGCAACCTCCAGAGCCTGTGCCCTTCATCAAATTAGGAAAATATGCAGGCGAAACTCTTTCAAGAGACAGACAGCAAAACTGTTGTTTAAATCTTCTAAATTTTAACAGTAATTAAATACAATGTCATACTTTTTAAAATATATATATATATATATATATAACCATGTAAAAATTATGGCTCAGCAGTTCTCCTCCATATATTGTGCTTGCTGAGCTATTCTGTCCCGTCACTGGCAGGAGAATAAATGATAGCTATATTATCAAAGCAGTAAAAGCCTTCAACAGTTAAGCTTAGTCAATCAATGTTTGGCTTTTCTGATTAATGCCCAAGACTGTCCGACTATTCAAATTCGAATTCCAGTGGGTTTGATCATCATAAATGAATTAAGCTGAGGAAGATCAGGAGATCAACATTCAGTGCCAGGCGAAGGAAGGTGAGGGTTCAAGGCCGGGCGTTAATGATTATCTTACTTGTTCCTGATGTGGTTAGAGAGACGTTCGGCCTCAGCAGGGTCCTCTTGTTTCAGTTTCTGGTAGCTGGAGAAGGTCTCCACCATGCCAATGTATCGACTCAATGGCACGGTCTTTTTTATCCGCAGACACTCGTTCCTGGACACATTCACACTCATATGTATGTTTCGGTAAACGTAATTGAAGTCGACTTTTGGTGAAGCATCTCAGCACTCACCACTCTTTGTCTGGGTACGAGCAGGAGTTAAACATGTCCAGGTAGATCTTTGCAGAGGATTTTCCTATGTGGGGATCTCGGAATGGAAGCAGAGCAGCGTAAAACTAGTGGGGAAAAAAAAACACAAGCTTCACACCTCAGAGTGTTTTTTTTTTTAACTCTACACATTAAACTTTCAGAGTTGGGATGAACCTCTTTGCAGATGTCATTGAGAACACTGGAGACGTCCCCGTACTCCAGCTCCATGTCCATGCTGTAGCTAAGGAGGGCCAGGCAGCCTCCAGGCTTCAGCACCCTATCAACCTCCTCGAGGAACCGCTGGTGATCGAACCAATGGGCTGCCGTCATGGCACTCAAAAGGTCCACCTCTCCGGATGCAAATGGTAGTTCTTCTGCTGGACACTGTCTGTCATTGAGGTGATCAGAGTCGGGATACGGAAGAAACAGCGGTTAACACAAATGTTTTCAATTTAACAAATTTGTTTATTTACTTCCCCCTCACCTGTATGAGATATTTGCAGGGTTGTTATTGGCTTGCGCCATCTCAATTTGGGCGGGGCTGATATCAGTCCCAACCACTTTGGTGAAGTATGGAGCCAAAAGTATGGTCCCTTGGCCTGATCCGCAGCCCACATCCACTGCAAGCTTGAATGGTTTTGGTGTCTAAGAGGAATGTTGTTATGAGATCAGCAGCCTTTTTAGGGTACATTTAACATCAAGGAATGCTGCCTGAAGGTTAAAATAACACATTTAAAATGGCTAAATGCAAGATAGCGTCACAGGATTTGTTCAAATGGTGTAAAGTACGTTAACATAAACACTTACCTTTTTCTCCATAAAGTTCATAACTGTGCTGATGAGTTCCTGGGGTGCTACCCTGTAGTGAAGGTAAGCTGCTGCATGATCTTTACCCTCAAAGAGCCGTACAGCCATGCTGCTGCAGCAAAGTGTGCCTGCAAACCGCGTATGTGGCCAAATACTATGACTCAACACTCAGAGCTTGTCTTTATTTAACCACAAAGTTCAGCTGTTGCCCACGTGTTACTGCATGCAATTAAACCATGAGTAATATACTGCACCTGCACTTTTGCCCATGCACTGCTTACATCATTTTCTACATCACTTTTTCAGCAGGTATGCTTTATGAGTTGTTCAAATATGTCACCTGCACACCCACATTTTTATTTAGGACTATGTTCAAACATGGCACATGTGCTGCAGGTTTGGTTAAGAATGTAAATTATATTCCTCCTACAAATTCAATGGTGTGCACATTTATGCAACAGTCAGCAGATGGCAGTAAAGCCTCACATAGATATGATGTCAGAAGGGGGAGGCTGCTGAAAATGGAATGCTTGAAAAAAAAATCATTGTTCATCAGTTAATATTTGTATGAAAGTATCCCCTTATTTAATCTCACATAGGACATCGTGCACTGAAAATCAATATTGGTCAAAAATCATATTGTATAAATTTTTTAAACTGAAGAAGCCTAAATTTAATCTTTTCTTGCAGATTAACTTAATATCATGTGTTAAACCTCACAATTGGTTTCCAGGAACATTCTAGAATGATTTAGGCTGGAAGCCCTTCAAACAGCCCTGACCCTGTGTTTTCTGACCAATCAACAAGCATTGATCTCTCCTGCTTCTCTGTTCAATATCTATTGTCAGATATGGTTTGCAATAAGGATTGTGTTTAAAGAGGTGTTGGGGGAAGGAGTAAAGAAGGAGAAGGAGGAGGAGGAGGAGGTTCTAGTAAGGTGTCCAGCCCTTAACCTCACCATACGGCTACATGCAGCCCTGCCTTGTGTCGCCAAATCAATCAGCTCTGATCAAACCTGTCAGCTGCATTCAATTCACACTGTTCGCTGCTGTTTGCGCACGTGCGCCTGAACCTTGACAAACATACTTTAGAGGACAAAGCTGCCATCCATGGACATGTTTCTACTCAAACCAATGTAGCACCAAGTCTTTATCACCATGTCTTATTACAGTGTCCTTACACACAAACACACAGGAGTCATTAAAACACAAAGCCAGTGGAGTCAGACAAACAGCCTCACATATTGCTTTAATATCTGCAGGCAGTCCCAACACAGTAAAAAAAAAAGAGCTATGGGATCGCTTCCATCGACTGTGACAAGCAGCGCTGCTAATGCTGAATGGGGAATTTCTACTGAAAAGCAATCACACAGGTAATCCACAGCAGGGGGAGAATTTATTACAGATACTTTATTTAAACATGGCTTTTCTGTGAAGGCAGGTGAAAGAAAAAAAATAAATTGTAATTTTTACCCGCTAAATACAGTGTAGGATTTCTAAATTTGTATGTACTAAAAAGTCATGAATTATGGAGAAAGAGATAAAGGCTCACGAGTATGTACAGTATAAATCAGAAAAATACATTCCAAGCAAAAAATAGATGCATGTGCAGTTGTAAATACCCCCCCCCCCCACACACACACACACACACACACACGCACACACTGATTTCCTCTTTCTTCAGACAGTGTGAGTACAGGAACATGCAGGGTAGGGGAATGGATAGATGGGGATTGAGTATAAAATCCCACTTCCCTGTGGAAATCTCAGCAGGTAGAAGCAGACTGCGGCTGTTGGATGAAATCCATGAATTTAGAAAACAGTCTCGTAGCCGCACTGAAAGCCCTGCAATTTGTGAGGGTGGGAAATTTTTGTCATGGCTTTTGAGGCATTTTCACAGACCCCCGATTCCTTCAGCACACTATTACAAAGGAAGTATCACGGAAACCTTCAAATGAAAATAGTGACGGTCTCTAAGGCCGTAGCTCTGCAGCCATTTACATTTGTTTTTTAGTTAGATTTCACGTATTTACTTTAACCTACAAATAATAATTGGAGATTTGTATTTAACTAGACTGAGAAAGAGTGCACCCGAAAACAACACTTATCTCAAAATGAATTGTCTCTAGTATCAACTCCTATCTGATAAATATATTGCACTGAGATAAATGCACCGTTTGTTAGCCTGTTAGCCTGCTAGCTTGTTTCTCATTCAGTTTCAGCAATGTAAATATAAACTGGTTTATGACAAGTAAATTCTTTATGCTGTCAACTTATGACTTACATCAGATTTCACAAATCAAACATCTCAAATTTAAGCTTCGTGACCTCTTTTTGAGCAAAACTACAAAACTAGTTGGTTAGCATAATCAGTTTGGTTAGCTTAACTCTGTCATTTCAAGTCATTCAAGTCATTCTGGCATAATTATACCTTGGAAAATTATTCCTCTAGTCGGCATTTTCTGTATTTAACAGATGTGCATATGCCAGGGATCCTCAAATCCAGGCCTCGAGAGCCGGTGTCCTGCAGGTTTTAGATGTGTCCTTGATCCAACACACCTGAATCAAATGGCTGAATTACCTCCTCAGTATGCAGTGAAGTTCTCCAGAGTCCTGCTAATGACTTCTATATTTGACTCAGGTGTGTTGAAGCAGGGACGCATCTAAAACCTGCAGGACACTGACCCTCGAGGCCTGGATTTGAGGATCCCTGGTATGGCGCTGATTAGGCGCCCCTGTGCTCCTGCCCCCTCCCCTCACAAAAGGCGCTCCAGCGCCCATTTTTGAGAACGCACTCGATCGCGACGGTTTTCATTTAAATCGTGCTACCATCTGATGACAAGTAGCTAAAGATGGAGAGGCAAAAAAGAAAGCTCTCTGGGGCACAAAATGGAAGAGGGGGAAGGGTAAAAATATTCACGTCCACCTTGGCAGGAGGATTACAACCACTGTGGCAACATTGAAGAATGTTCATGTCTAAAGTGGAAACGTGGCGGAACGTTCACGTCCAACATGGCGGAATGTCAGTGTATCAAGTGGAGGCCTTTAGTTACTCAGGTTTGCTTAAGTTACTAGGAGTGAAAGAACAGCTCACTGTTCTGCAACTGTGTGCTGTAGTTACAATATAACAGATCATAACAAGACAAATGAGGGAACTTGTAATAATTTTATTTAACTAGATGGTGAATCATAAAACAGATAAATTATAGAAGAAATTATAGAAATGATAATATAGAAATTATAGTAGAAAGCCTGTAATAGAAGTCTTGTATTTTATAAGTCTGCGAATAAGCAAATAAAGAGAGAAATCTGGAGCAGAGCTGCCGAATTAGACGGGTTTTAGGCCTGAGGAGCTGACAAGGCCTAAGACTGAGGCAGAGCAGCGTGGGCGGTGGATGAGAGGTGAAGCCCAGGCAGAGGTGGACGAGAAGATGCACTTTCTTTGTTCCGCTTTTACAATAATTAACTTGTTAAAGTTCCTATTTTGTTGCAGTCAACCGGGGGGTCAGTTTCAAAATGGAGGCAATCAGCTCTTCAATTTATTAATACCACGGATTTTCAGTTTCCTCTACCATAATTACATTATTTAGATATGGTAGTTGTGTTGTTTGTTGCACCCTTTGTTTTAGATTTATTAGTTTATTAGTAGAGTCTAAAATGTATTTTGTCATTATGATCTGTAATGAAATAATCATATTTTTAAAATGTAAAACTAATAGAAACTCCTAAATTTCAAACTTAAATACATATTTTGTCTAATCTTGAAAGATTTCAACCAAAATTTAGATGAAAATGAACATCTTAACTGGATTTACACAGATTAGCCAGATAAAAGTATAGTTAGCCTGTTGGTGCGTTTCCCATTTAGCTTGAGTAGCATGAATACGGTTCATAACTGATCTATTCTGTGTAATATTACCTTACAACTTTTAATTTAGATTGCTTCTGACAAGTTAACCTAAACGTAAGCTTAGTGACCCATTCTTTTAACAAAATACTTAATTTGGATGTCTTAGCATAATTAGCCAGGTTAGCTTAACTGTGTAATTCTGAAACACATTTACGCCCATGGAAAGAGCAAAATCCTTTGTACATTTATTAAGAAATAATGTTTAAATTTATATAGTGTTTACATTAAATATTACAGTTTGTATTTAGCTAAGTTTAAAAGGTGTTTGGTAGAAGATTAGTTTGGAACTACAGTTGCCTTTGAGGTTCAATAACTTTACATACAAACTTTCAAAGATTTAATGAATGTTTGGGGCAATTCCATAGGCCACTGTTTTCCCCATTAAAGGCATGAAATCAGCTGCAGTTCATGAAGAGAGTAAAATGGAAGCCGAGTCTTCCCTTGTCTATTTACTGGGCCACCGGGCATTGCGCCAAACAGCGCTTGCAATCTCTGGTAGGATATGAGGATCTTAAATCTTCACCCATTAAAACTTCACTGAGACACTCTGTTTTCCTAACAGCCACTTGTAAAGAAAACAAATATCGCAAGTATCGAGGAGATCCGGTCGACTCAGAGGCTGCGTTTTTATAGCTGAGATGCTGGCTCTGAGATGCACTCGCACAGCTAATCCGACTCTCAGAGGAGAGCGGTAGGTATTGGCTTTGATGATAGAAATGGATTAAACAGATTACATTAAAGGCCAGTCTAATTGAACCAATCTATCCTGATTCTGCCGCTGTAAGATAAATGATGCGCAGGCTAGATAGTAGATATAGGTCGTGTGTGTGCCTGGCTCTGGGCTTCTCAGTGGACATTTACTGGCTCACTTGAAAAATACAGCAAAAGCACTTTCTTCTTGTTGAAAGAGGTACCCTAGTGAAGATTAGCTTGGGAGATATACAAAAAACCCCATCTATAGTCCTGTTAATGTGTGTGTTTCTGCATTTTATTGTTGGGTTAACCTTATTTTTTGCTAAGATAAAATTAATATTTACATATACACGGCTGTCCTATGTATTTGGCAAATAATGCCACTTAATAAAATCAGTCAGCAGGCTGATTTGTGTCAGATGCCATCATTGTGTTGGGACAGACAACTTAATATTTACAGTGCTGTGAAAAAGTATTTGCTCTCTTCCTGATTTATTTATTTATTTATTTTGCATTTGTAACTCCTGTCAGATCATCAAGAAAATTTTTATATCAAATAAAGAAAACCCGAGTTAAATTCCACTACCCAAAAACCCAGCCCCGATCCAGGAGGTCACAAAAGAACCCAGAACAACATCTAAAGAACTGCAGGCCTCACTCGCCTCAGTCAAGGTCAGAGTTCATGATTCAACAATTAGAAAGAGAGTGGACAAAAATGGCATCCATGGGAGAGTTGAAGGAGAAAACCACTGCTGACCAAAAAAGAACAGAAATGCCCGTCTCACATTTGCCAAAAAAACATCTTGATGAGCCCCAAGACCTTTGGGAAAATATTCTGTGGACTGACGAGACAAAACGTGAACTTTTTGGAAGCTTTGAGTCCCGTTACATCTGGTGTAAAACTAACACAGCATTTCATAAAAGGAACATCAGACCAACAGTCAAACATGGTGGTGGGAGTGTGATGGTCTGGTGCTGCGTTGCTGCTTCAGGACTTGAACAACTTACTGTAATCATGAATTTTGTTCTCTACAGAGAGTCCTCAAGGAGAATGTCCGGCTATCAGTTTGTGCCCTGAAGCTCAAGAGTACCTGGGTTATGCAGCAGGACAATAATACGAAACACACCAGCCAATCCACCTCTGAATGGTAAAAAACAAAACAAAGGTTTTGGAGGGGCCTCGTCAAAGTCCAGACTTAAATGTGGCTGAATTAAAACAATTATGCAAAGAAGAGTGGGCCAAAATTTGTCCACATCAATATGAAAGACTCATTGTCAGTTATCACAAAAGTTTGATTGCAGTTCTTGCTGCCAAGGGTGGGAGAACCAATAATTATGTTTAGAGGACAATTACTTTTTCATTTCATTTAAAAACTGCATTTTGTACTATGTACACTCAGGTAATCTTTCTCCAATATAAAAATGTGCTTCATTATCTGAATCTGGAAGGGGGCAAATACTTTTTCACTTGTAAGATAAAAGGGAAAGTTCCAGAAATAACCACATTAATTGATTACTAAGTAATGATGGTTATGCATGTTTCATTTCCCATTATC
>VUQJ01029419.1:0-10293 GCA_015108635.1 Andinoacara biseriatus
CAGCTACACTGGTACTAGTACAGTGTGTCGGCACGCTACACTAGCTATGCCGAGTACTTGCAGATCTCCCCTAGTCCTGCTAATGAGGGCCAGAAAGGAGTTATTTGAGCTGCTGGGGCGATACAGTGCCTCATCAATCTGTCCTGCAACAAGGTCACCGGGAGCGCAGGGCCCGGGCCTCGTCCCCTCTCTATAATTGGACTGTACGTGTTGTGAGAAGAGAGAAGAGCAAGACAGACTGTGCATATATGTGTGTGCATGTGTATGTGTGTGTGTGCGCTTTTGCCGCTCCTGTGCATCCTCTGATAAGCATCGACCTCGCTGACCACAATTTAAATGACTGTATTGTTACAGTGTCGCTGCGTGTCAAGATTTGCCATCAGCCTCCTGGGCCCAGTGATGGCTAGTTATTAGCATCTACTTTGTGGCTATTCACAGGAACTGATTGGATATTAGCAGCAGTGGGTGGGTAAGGTCCATTTTTTGGCTTTATTCAGCAGCAGGCTGTGAGGTCAAATCTTCATCTGCTTGATGTAACACGGGCTAATTTAGTGTAACACACAAGTTAACAGATTAGCCTTCATACTGTTGGGAAATGCTATTAGCACAAGAAAGACTTTCAAGGCACTTTGTAATTAAAACCAAAAAGAAAAAAAATAATAAAAGGAACCGCACATTTCTTTAACAATAACACCCTTATTGGAGCAGAGGAGCTACAGGACACATTGGGCTCAGTGACAACTTTGTGTTTCCCTGACCTTGAAATGCACTTTGCCCATCTGTTTGCTATTTTCATGCTCTGCACACAGCACACAAAGCAAAAGTGAGAAGAGAGACACAACCCAATGGAAGCTGCACACAAAGAAGCAGCACAGCGCTACTTTTACAAAATGCTTTCTCTTTAGTGTTACCTAAAAACTCAGGCAGCAAAAGATGTGCCTGCTTTTACTACCCCTCCCACTCCCCAACCCGACTGGAATTCTTTAAGTTCAAGACAAAAATCTAACTAGATGCTACTTTGGAAACAAACGAAACCAAACACTGCACGCCGCTCGCTTTTTGTGAAAATACTGAGCGCATTCCTCAAAGTTCACATATGCTCATGGCCTCAAACTTTTAACTGACTGCAGCAAATTCATGCATGACACTTGAGATTGTCAAATGGAATTTTGGGAAATAAATCCTCCAGCTTAAGATGTGCAGCAGGAAATACAATTTTCTGAAGTTCACAAATTAAACATAGTGTGGAGTTTCTCTGCAGGGTTGATGCAGCAAAATAAACACACACAAAAAAAGTACCGTGTATAGAATGGTGCGGCATCAGCTCCGGTCAAACACAAAACAAGTGCACAGTGCCATGGAATACTGAACACTTCCTCCTGCGTTCTTAATGAGTGTCTCCATTTTCTGTGGCCCTCTGAGGTTATTATTATTATTGGCACGAGAACAGAAATAAGGACGGTGATGCTTCTAGACTGGATCCGTTTTTGACTGGCAAGACAGCCACATCATCCTGGTCTCTGTGTGTGTCGGTGTTCGTATGAGTGTGTATCTGTGTGTGTGTGTGATGTGTGTGTGTGTAGTGGTGTTCCCTGCAGGGAGGTGTGTGAGCTGTGAATAATGTGTTTCACAGTGTGGTGTCCCCTGGATATTTGCCTCTAGTATGTGTGCAGCAGAGGCAGGTGGAATCTTTGGTTTGCTTTGGTGTGTCAGGGACACGAGGCTGAGACACCACTGAGTCAGTGTGAGTCTGTGTTTGCGTGGAAGGCTGAATAATGTTAGAAAAGGAATTTTTAAACATGTCAGGATGCTTGTTTTGATTCCTTATTACTTGTGCTATATGCTGTACATAATTGGGTTTGCTTCCTCCCCTGCTGGCGATAAGCGAACGGGGTCGATTTTCGTTTCTTTTTTGAATAAAACAAGTATGTGTGTTTAAGTGCCTGCTTATGCATGAAAACATATGTTTCAATACATCCATGCTGTCTCAATCTGTGCACATTCATCGCAGTCATATGGGTTTTTTGGTTCATATCGGAATGTCTATGTCACAGTTTGCATCTGTGTGTGTGTGTGTGCATGCAGAGCCTCGTACAGATTTGCTGGTGACAGGTTTTGATGGTGACTGGTACCCTGCAGCTCTCTTTATCTCTCTCTCTGTTACACCACTTTGTCTCCAATTTTTTCCCTGATTCTTAATCTTCCTATAACTCCCCGTCTATCTCTCCATCTTTAGCCCCCCCCCCCATCCCTCTCTCCATTTAAGCAGACATGCACCATTTTCTCTAAATGGAGTTCAGACATTTGGAACCTTTTGGACTGAGCAATGACTATAAATGCCTAAATATACCAATATAGCTTGAGGGCGGGTGAGGGAAGTGTGTGTGTGTGTGTGTGTGTGTGTGTGTGTGTGTGTGTACATGTGTGATGACCTTTAATTGGCAGCTTGGCAGCCTGTTTTTACAGTTGTACATGTCTATATGGAAAATTCCACGTGGTGCCTGTATGGGCTAAAGAGGGGTTGTTTTGGGTGTGTTTTCTTTGTTTAACAAGTGTCTCTGCAACATTTTTTGCTGCTCACCCATTTCTCATAAACTCTGCTCTGTCTACAGCCTTTACCCAAAGAAGATTTTCTGGTTACAGATGCTGACAAAGACACGGTGATCCAGGTGATCGATCCAAATCCAGAGTAATTCATAAACACACACAGGACGTTGCAGTCGCCAAGTTGTTGCAGTCTATGGTTCACAGACACACAAATGCTAAATTTCACCAGCTGGAATATCTCTAAACAGGCTGCTTTGTTTTGGAATATAAATACCACTCTCCAGCAAAAGAGAAACCCAACAGAGACAGAAAAACAATAAAAGGAACTGCAGATATAGAAAAAAGGGAGAAACAGCGGGACAAATGTAAAGGAGGGAAGACAGCCAAAGGAAGTGTGATACGAGTTCTTCAGGGCTGGTATTATCTCTCTAGCCGGTAGCTTAGTAAAAGAAGCTTTAATGCAGACTTGCACCAACTCCAGTGAACTACTAAAAGAGGGCCACAAAAAGGTCATGTGCGTGTCTTGCTGTGAGCTTGTTAAAACAAAACCCCACAGGATTCCTGAAGGGATTCTGGGGAGATAGCTTTACTTAAAGCTTCAGTAAACTGAACTGAGTCATAGTGAGGGAGAAAACCCTATTTGTACTGATATATATATATATATCAAACACAAAGAACTGAAGAAAACAGCTGCTTCCTGAGATGAGTCAAAAGGTGAAATAGATCACATTTGGACATGTATCTCTTAAAATTGAAGCCACAGCCGTACATTTATTAAAGCTTAGAGCTGAAGGATCCAAAAATGCAAGAAATGTTACCGCTTTGCTCCCTTGGCCAGAGTCCAGTTAGCTTCACGAAGTGAAAAAATAAGTCTTGGGCAGTTTGGGTTTACTCTGAGGGCATGTCAAGCTTGGACTGCACTAATTACCCCTCCTGCTCTTCCAAAGATAACAGCTTTACTCTTAATCCTGGCCAAAACAAACAGCTTCAGCAGTAAGGCTGAAAGAGAGATGCTTGGTGCTTGCATTCCAAGTCAGTGAGCAGATAATAATGTCTTGTTAGAGGAAGAGTTAAAGAGAGGGGCTTCAATCTGTGAATTTTTTTTTTCCCTGATAGCTCTAATATAACAAGAACTGAGTGAAAGCAGAGGCACGAGCGTGTCAATGAAATGCAATTCTCAGAAGAGCTCAAACAGATTGCTGTTGCTACTCAACCTTCAACTGGAAGTGCTCCGAGCGCATGGGAAACAAAATACAGAACTAATTTGATCATTTACTTGCAGTGCATATGTATGCTTTGCTTTGAATTGGACTGTTGTTTCAGCTATTACAGGAGAATCTCTGGCAACTGGGTGCATCAGCCTGTGCACAGCATGTTTTATGTAAACTAAATTACTGTCATGGAAATGATCTCAGTTTAAGAGTAAAAAAAAAAGCACTTTTAATACAGAAAATGTAATGCTATGCCAAGCTCATTTCATAATGAAGACAGGTCCGTATGTACTACATTTTAGGTGGGATATTTAGCTGCGATGACTTGAGTAGATGCAGTTGCATTTGATTCCTGATACAGTAAGAATTTACCATTTACATACTTCAGTTTTTTCTAAGCTGGTAAACACATTTCTACTTAAAGATCCATGTATGTTTGTAACTTTTCCAAAAACATGGTCAACAAGCCCTGCAACAAGTCAGTATTTTAGACCATGAAAAGTCCCAACACCTGCTGCTAAAATGTTCAGGTGACACTAAACTAGCAAGTTGGCAACAAATTGCTATTCACCTCCATATGCCCTCACTCCACGGATCAGAGAAGTGGGAATTTCTGTTTTATAGCAGCATACGGTGCCGGTGCCCACTCGCACACCAGAAAATGTGGGCTGACCACACGTAACCACACGGGAGAACCTCACACAATAGTTAGGCTGGAAAGCGTACATTGGAGTCAGACAGAGGGATAAGATAACACCCGCTATGAAAAAAGGAAAATTTGTTTTCCTTAGGGGTGTTTCCCTCTATTAGATTAGCCCTCTTTAAATAGCCAAATGGAAAGTTTCTATTTTATTCTGGACGAGATATAACCACAGGTGACTGGAGGGGCTGCCAGATGACTGTGTGCCAAAATATCCAGCAGATTTGATCAAATCCATAACATTCACTGCATCATTTAGAGCAAACTATTCCTGTCGCCTACTGGAAAAAAAATATTTTGAGCATATGCGGACTTTGGTGGTGGGGAGTGGAGGGTTTAATGGAGTAATGTGAACCGCCCAGCAATTGCAGAAATGACATATAGTTCACAACTAAGTACACAACATGATTCGATAGGTTGCAGAACCATCTGCAACAGCAATAATTTGAAGTTACCATTTTCTGCATATATTCCTCCATCAGGCTCTCCCATCACTGTGGAAAAAAATTTTGGTCCACTCTTCTTTACAAAGTTGCTTTAGTTCATAGAGGCTGTGTGAGCTCTCCTAAGGTCCCACCACAGCATTTAATTAGATTCCGGGTCTGGACTTTGACTGGGCCATCGCAACACCTTCACACTTTTCTTTTTCAGCCATTCTGTTATAGATTTGCTGCTGTGCTTGAGATCAATGTCCTGTTGCATGATCAAATTTGGGCCAAGTTTTAGCTGTCAGACCAATGGCCTCACATTCAACTCTAGAATATTTTGGTATACAGAGGAGTTTATGACTGACGCAATAACTGGTGCTCAGGTCCTGTGGCTGCAAAACAAGCCCAAATCATCGGCCTTCCACCACCGTGCTTGACAGTTAGAATGAGATGTTTGTGCTGATATGAACATAGCACATTATGTCCAAACATCTCCACTTTGGTCTTGTCTGTTCAAAGGACACTGTTAAAGAAGTCTTGTTGTTTATTCAATGCAACTATATTCTTTTTAGAGGGAAGAGGCTTTCTCCTGGAAGTCCTGACAGTACTGTCAGGAACTTTAACATTTACTATTCTGAGACTGCAAAAACTGAGATGGAGCTTATTTATTTTAGTTTCTCTGAGCATTACATGGTCTGACCTTGAAAGGAATTTGCTGGCACAGCCAGTACTGTGAAGATTGTGGCAGTGTGACACACCTGAATGCTTCAAACTGGTCAAACTTCTGCTTTTATAGAGGTGCTCATATTTGCTGATGATCAATTAATCAAATGTATTTGATTAGAAGCTACTAACCCTCTTAATACCCATGGAAGCAGTAAGGCCGTGCTTAGTTTTGCACAGCGTCCTGTGAAACTTTCTTTTCACATGGCTCTACATTCAGTGACTTTTTTTTTTTAACTATTCCTTTTTATCAAAAAGGAGTAAGCTGAGCAAGGTTGTAATACTTGTCGCTATTTTTACCCACTTCTATAATAAGACAAAAACATTCCTGCTGTGTGTTTGGTTATAAATCCAGAGTGCTAGCCCCTAGGAAAGACACAAGTCTTTTACAGGGGGGTGGCATTTCCTGCACGTGAGTGCAGCACATGGAAAGAACAATTAACTTGATAACATGATGATATGATAGATGAAAGCCACCGACATGGAGCCTCATAAAACTGATAACATTCAGGTTTGTGGGGAAACTATTTTTGTCCTGCACACACAAACACACACACACACACACACAGTCCAGGTCTGGGTGGTGCCCCAGTCACGCAAGACCATAATCAAAAGCTGCTGCCTCCACTGGCCACATTTATCCTCTCACCATCTCTAAGAGAGGGTGAGATGTCAAACAAAGTCATACTGAGCAGAGCACACACACGCACACACACACACAAACAAACTCGCAGTTATCACACAAACACATACAAGTGTGCTGACACCCAAGCCATTTCTGTGAAGGGTCCAAAGATGTGATTTGAGTGGAAGGGCGAGCTAAATGTTACTGTAAACACTGTTTAGAGGCTCACATTCTTCAGAACATCCTGTTTTGTTGGGAGTTGTACTGCAGCAGAAGTTCTCCAACTCTAATCCTCTTTAACTCACTGACACTTTGATTATATTTCATAAATAGATAGATAGGGAACACGCTGCTCCCCGACAGCCATTGCTTATTTCTGACAGCTGCGATAGAATCACTTATGAAGCTTTTTTTGTATGTAGTGACAAATTGAAAAAGAATATTTGGTCATTCATTTGTTTTGTCCACAGCTATAAGATTTGCAGTTTTCTTAGTGTGGAGTACAGTCAGTTGAATCATAAATTCACAACTGCTTTGCTACAAGCTGGAGAAATCATGCCTCAAAAAGCGAACCATGCACAGCGTAAATTTTTTGTCCATTCATATTTTTCTTGGGCCTTGGTTGCAAACGCGCTGCATGTGAGGCACCCATTTCTCACTGTAATCACATTTGTTTTTACTGATACGTGTATTAAAAACAAAACATTACATGAAAACATTGATATTAAGATGCTATGACTTAATATGCTATATTTCACACACTTATTTGATACATTAATGAGCTTTAACAGCAACAGGATGGTTGATTCAAAATAAAATACAATGAAACGCAGATGTCATCCAGCCACCAATGTTTCTTAGTTCCGTGGTGTTAACAGTGTTTGGATATTGGAGCTTCATGGCACAGAGGTATAAGCTATTACAGGATTTGGCTACACAGACAGTAGTTGGATTAACTAGAAACAGAATGGGGCCAGAATAGGCAGCATGCAAATACAATATCATTTCGGTGTAATGGTGTGCTCAAACCAAATAAGTGTTTATGGGCCGTTTTGCAACCCATATATTCTCCCCTAACAACCAATGGGAGAGCTACAGCCCTCCAAAGTACAATCAAAAGCTAAAAATCAATTAACAGTAACAACATAAAGCCTTCTCCAGATCCCAAAGATTCCCAGTGGGGTTAAGGTTTGGACTCTGTAGTGGCTAATCATGTCTCGTGCTCCCTGAACCACTCTTTCTCAGTTTGAGCCCAGTGAATCAGGCCATCATCACCTTGGAATGTGGCCGTGCCATTAGGGAAGAAAAAAAAACATACATCAGTGGAAAAACCTGGTCATTCAGTTTATTCAGGTAGTCAGCTGACCTCATTTTTTGGGCACTCTTGCCTCTTTTCCACTAGCACCTACTCAGCTTGACTTGACTACTCGGTTTTTAGGGTTTTCCATTAGGTGATAGTACCCGGTAGCAGGTACTTATTTAGTACTTATTCAGCTGTGAGCTGAGTCGAGCCAAAAATGTGAGGTCAAAAGACAGCATGCCACTGATTGGCCAGGGAGTGATGTCACTAGATGAGTCACGAGAGCCACTCCTTCAAAAGAATCAAACCCGCTGTTTTTGAGAAAAATGGCTACACACTAACCAACACAGTCGTTTTTGTGCTCGGTGGCTGACGACCAGACTGAGGGACCGTTTGTGTCACATACAAATGATGACGTGGAACTTTCGGGCCGCCTTGCTTTCTAATGACCCCTCCCACATTGAGGTGGTACTCAATTGTAATGGAAAATGACTGAAGTCGAGTCGAGCTGAGTAGATACTAGCAGAAAAGAGGCATGAGCACATTACTGTTGCAGAACCTAAACCTGACTAACTGCAGCAACCCCAGATCATAACACTGCCCCTGCAGGCTTGTACAGTAGGCACTAGGCATGATGGGTGCATCACTTCATCTGCCTTTCTTCTTACCTGATGCATCAATCAAACTGGAACAGGGGAAATGTGGCCTCATCGTGCACATGATCCTTTTCCATTCCAGTCCAATTTTTCTGCTCCCTAGTAAAATGAAGCCTTTTTTTCCCAGACTGCCTCACTGAGAAGTGGTTTTCTTACGGCTACACAGCTGTTTAGTCCCGGTCCCCTGACTTCTCTTCACATTATGTGAGCATGTAAATGTTTTTACGTTCACCATTAAAACATAATTGTGAGTTTTGCTGTAGATTTTCTATATTGTGATTTCACCAAAAGTGTTAAGTGGTTTCTGATCACAATTATTCAAGTTTTTTTGGGGGGGGATCACATTTCTTCCTCAGAATTGATGGTTCACCGGGTCTCAGTAATGCGTTAAACAGTAAACAGTTCTTAACCCAATTTTAGTAGCTTCAGCCATCTTCTTAGTGGTTTTCTTAACCTGTTTAAAACCTGTTTGAAAACGAGATATGGTTGTTTATGAAATGAAAAGCTACTCGTTGCATCAGTTAAATAACCTGTTACCAGGCAAAATATATTAATCACTGCAATAATGACTCAATGGAAGGCTCTTATCTATTTTCTTAGTTAAATTCACGTTTTCTTTTGAATATTTTCAGAATTTACCTGTAGGTCCTACAGTTTTGCCTGTCCGGTCATAGAAAGGTGAATTTGGCCTTATACAGTTTCCACTGCTCTTAAACAATAACAATAAGCTTGCTCCACTGTCTGTAGGACAGTCTCACATGTATGCATATTCATGTGGCTCACTGCATCAGTCACCTAATCATGGTTCACCAAATCAAGAGAAAATAAATGTCTAATGACTAAAAATACTGGATCTCCAATCACACTCAAGGAGAATGAAATTAAGAGCCACCGACTGTTGACTAATTTCTGAACCTGAGAATCGTGCAGTACATTTGCTAGAGAACGCACACAGGTGTATGGAGTAATTGCATACCTGATCTTTTTTTTCCCTGCATCATTATGTAAAAAATTTTGTGTGTCTGTGCATGTATTCGTATGCATCTCGCCTTTCACAGATGAGTGCCAGCTGCACTGCAAACCCTGAAGCGTTCTCCAGGCGAAACCCAACGGTCCTTTACTATATTGAATCCCCATCTGGCTCTCTGCATCTCTTCTCCAGCACAAACTGTCCAGTGTTTATGAAAAGCCACTGTGCGCGTAAACACACAATTTCCTCTTGTTACTGCAGCAGAAGCAGCCCTAAGGTAATTTAGAAGGACTCAGTCATAGGAAAAATTGTTTTGTTGTTAGTACAGATTCATAGCACATTGATCTGAGTGTCTTTTACACGCGCAACTACTTATTGAGGGAAACAATTGACCTTTCCAGGGTCACTTCTGTTGTCAAGGAAGCAAATCAATGCCGCAATCTGGTTTCTTTATGAATCTGGACGAACCAAACGCAATTAGCCCCGTGAGTCAACAGCACTGGAACTCATCCAGCTGCTTTATTGTATTACAGTGACGCATGTTTTTCAACAATATTTCAAGCCGGCTGATCAATCTTCTCCAGTCCTGTCACAGTGGAAGTGGAGACCAGCAGGGGTCGAGCTGAAAACATGAAGGATTTCAGAGGGAATTCGTTGGACAGACTTGAGGACAGAAAATGAGTGAAGTCAGATGTCCTCCTGTGACCTGATCCGATTTTCCATTACTGCCTCCTTTAATCACAGTAAGCGACGGGAAGTGATGAAAGAGTGGTGGAGGGGTGATGGATAGATGAAGGGATTTGGGGAAGAAAGGGTTGGGAGTCGCAGCGCAATGGGGCTGTGTGTGAAATGCAATGAACCTTCAGAATGAGCCTCAGGGTATCTCCCCATTTTAAAGTTATTTCACACCAAATCCTGTTGACTTGCCTCATCTGAGAAAAGCATACAAATACACACGAGATGTGTGGGATCACGTGCATTTTCCTCACTAACATAAACTCTGATTACAGAGCAGGTTTTTGGGTAGTTTCAACAAGAGATGCAAAGATTCTGGAAAATGATAACATAAATATCTAGATAAAGATAAATTGTATTGCATGCTGCTTGTGTGTTCGCTCACTCTGTTCCGGCGA
>VUQJ01029427.1:0-10276 GCA_015108635.1 Andinoacara biseriatus
CAAATATAAATAATAAAAAATAAAAAAAATATATAAAAAAAATATAAATAAAAAAAAAAAAAAAAAAAAAAAAAAACAAAAAATTAAAAAAAAAAAAAAAAAGAAAAAAAAGGAGAAAAACACGTCAGTGAATCAAATTAAAATAAAGATCCAGAAAAATCCACCGCATTCTCTACGCCTGCAGTGATGTGAAAACCTGTCCTGTGATCCGATTTGAAACCCAAATGAACAGCTTAAAAATCCCAACTCATAAATGCCTAAATGTAGTTTTATTGCAATTTAATTGTTTTTGAAGGAGACCCTTACCTTCCGTACTTTTTGAAAATACAGTTCAGGAAGTGCGTGGAGCCAATAGGCAATTTGGCAAATGTAGAAGAACTTGACCTGAAAACTAAAACAGAAGACAGGTTGTTCAGAGGACAAGAAACCCTTTCAGTATGGAGTGCATGCAGATAATCAGACATAACGTCACATTCACAACTCAGATTCAAAACCCAATTTAAATAAAACAAGTTGTGAACAGAATCAAGCAGAGTTCGTCAAGTTTTCTACACACACACTACAAAACAATTTTACCACTACAGCTTTAAAGACTTACACCAGTGCAAGACCTCTCTCTTTACCGGTTAAACAGGTAGCAAAGACTGCAATAGCAGGCACTGAAAACACTGAGGAGGAGGTCAGCAGGTTAAGCAGGACATTTTGGACGTCCTCCTCCCCAGCAACACTTTCAATTTCTTCCTGAGGTGTTCCCAACCCAGACAAGAAACGGTCATGTGAAAAAGAAAGTTTTCACAGGACTGCATAGTCATATGAAAACTCTTTGTCACAAAAGCCCAAGTACATCCTTCCTGCTTCCACAGGAATTAAGATGGTAACTAGCAACCAGGTGGCACTAATTAAATACACTTGATTAATCAATCAGCAAGTGAGCGGTGAGACCTCTATAAAAGCAGAGGTTTTGACAGTTTGCTGGTCTGGAAGATTCAGGTATGTTAGGTTGAGTTTTAAGCAGTCATCACTCCCATTGAAACCCTTTGAAAAGCTGCCACTTCTCTGGCTTCCTCCTTGGATCTTTAACACTTCAAGTTTCTCCAGTTGTACTTTTTCCTCTCTTTTTTTTTTTGCCTCAGCAGCCGAAGCTTCTCTCTTACAGCATCGTGACTGCGCTCTCCACTTCACCTCCAGGAAAACTTGTTTCTTTATGTAGAGAATAGGGTGTGAGAGGCTGTATGCAGATTACAGACAGCAAGCGCAAGGAGATGCTTGGCCATAAATGCACGGCGCCAAGTTTGGTGGGAACCAAACAAGGCATCAGCACAAACACCTCATCCCAACTGTCGAGTACAGTGGTGGAGGGGTGATGATTTAGGCTTGTTTTGCTGCAACAGGATCTGGGCACCTTGCAGTCACTGAATCAACCACAAACTGTATAGCAAGTTACTCTAGGGTCAAACGTGAAGCCATCCGACAGTTCAAGCTTGGTCAAAACCAGGTCATGCAACAGGGCAATGATCCCAAGCACAACAGGAAATCTAAAACTGAATGGCAGAGCATGGAGGAGCAGCAGTTCTGCTTGCCCAGGATGTCTGAGCTCCGAACCCCATCTCTAAGACTGAGCAAGCCCTGCTACAGAAGAAAAACACCACCACCTTTCAGCTCAGCTCTCTCTTCACCACAACATTTGGGTACAATGCCCGCATTACTGTGGGCGCTGCACCAATCCGCCCGTCCAGCTCAAGCTCCACCTTCCCATCACTTGACACTTGAACTCAGATGGATTTTTTTTTGGATTATTAAAAGAGCTGAAATTTCTCAAAGAAAATATTTCTTGAAGCTAAGTGACTATTCGCCTAGCTTTAAAACATGAGTTTATAATATGTAGGAGTGTATAAACTTTACTTACACCATGTGAGTATGTGGGTAACCCTCCCATAAGAAAGTCGGATTTGTTGCAAAGTCCTCCTGCGTGAGAAAAAGAGACACTGCGTGAGATGAGACCTAATGCCGCCCGAGACTGACTGCATTTCTTGGAGTTCTGATCCCCATACCGCTGTTAGGATGCTGCAGCCCCAGATGAAGGAGAACAGGTAGAATGCTGCAAGCTGTCCAGACTCATTGAACTTGCTGTGTTTGGTTTTTGACAGGTGCAACCTTCTGTTCATTTTCTGAAATTAAATAAGACGCACAACCTAATGAATACTTTACGACAGACCCGTCACGAATTTGCACAAAGGCTAATTTAAACAGTAAGTTCACACTTTAAGTCTATCTGGTACAAATAGGAGACAAAGTGGAAACATTGTCCCCATTTCATAAACTTTAAAAGCATTAGGAGTGGATCAGGATGAACACTGCAGCAAGTGAAACCTGTTAAAAAAAATTTTTTTTAAATAAATAAAAAAAATATATCCCTAACTATTGCTTTCAGAAAAATGTGATCTACCCTTCAAAGAGAAAAATAAAAGTAAAATAGACTCATGTCTATTGTGTGTGTTCCAAAAGGGATTTTGAAGTAAAAAAAAAAAAAAAATCTTTGTATGATATCCCACTGGGAATTACTATCAAAGCCGTAAGCTGTCAGAAGAAACATGAGCATTGTTTCAGTCACTGTTCTTTAATAAATACACAAGCAAGGATGAAATTTGATCAGCAACAAAAAGAACAGGGACATAGGAACAGGGAAGAAAAGAATAGGGACAACAGAGGCGACACATGCGGCAACGGCGCATGTGATACTTTGATCCTTTTGAAATGAAACTCTAAAGACCATTGTAAAGTGTGCACGGGTAGCATCCGCTATTATGATTCACTGTGAAAGGACTTATACACAAGCTATTAGAGACAGAGTGCTTGTTAAGCACAATTTTGGTTTTACTTGCAGCAACAACAACAAGTTTTAAAACACAGAGGAAACATGTCACTCATTACACCCTCTGCTGCGATTTGACACTGATGTACTCACGTCGAGAATATATTCTTGTATCAAGGCATGAAGGATGACTGCAATAAGAAGGTAAAAAAAGACGGTGGCCACGTCTTTAGGGCCGTACTGGTAATGGTTGACTGGCTCACTTCTCTCATCTGCAAAGAGAACAAAAATAAATAAATAAGAAAGAATAATAAACAAGGTGAATACCTCAAAGACTGAAGCCTGTACTATGAAGCAGAATTTCATCTTATCCAGGCAACTTCAGTCTTTAACCCTGGGGTTTTTGTACTACGAAGGTGAATCGCTTCTTATCGGGGTAATATCACCGTGGTAATTTATGGTGTGCACCCAGATTAGAGATTAACAGACCAATTGGCTCTCCAGAAAAATAGCGTCACCTTTCCTGGAACTAACTAGAACATCTTAGAGGCAACTTTATTCATTGAGTTTTTTTCCTGTTGGCAAACAATTTTGTTGCTCTGAGCGGGAAATTTGATCCTAAAACAGAGAAGCTATTTGTACTCGCTGAACTGATCAAGTTGGTACACGGCCTACGCCTACATTTGAATTCTGTTTTTCATATTTATTCTTTAACTTTCTCTCAGAAAGTTAAACACCATCAAGCCTGCAGCTGAAAGAATAAAAACTACAACTGTCCTTTAAACATTAATTTGACAAAATACTTGATTATAATCCATCGGATTCTCCCGTGTCCTAATGACAGAGCCGTGACATTGATAAGTATTAACTTTCACAGCTGGCATTTTTAAAACAGCTTTGACTAAAGACCTTAAAGAACACACTGTTAATACAACATTACCCTACGGTGCTTTTCCTCTCAAACACACTGCTGTGTTTCTTTTAGTCTTTATTATGCATTTAATGTCTATTTTCTTCTTTCTTTGTAAAAGCCAGCCACTCTGTTGCCAGCACACTTATCTGTGACTGGTCTGAAGCTGCAAACACCACCTCATTCACGTGAGCATGCAGGGGAAAGCGAGTGGATGACCAGCATCGTGCTGGCAGCGTTAAGGTAAGCGAACCCAGATAACAAAGATAACCTGGGTGTGTTGGACTAGCTTCATAATGCAGGAACAGTAAAAAGAAAGAATAACAGCCCAAAACATTTAAGCTCACCAAGAACTTGTGTTACGTTGTACTGAACTGTGATGAACATGATGGCAAACTTTGCTGTGACCTGTAACGACAAGAAAACACCTAGATTACTGTACAGATTCAGAGGAAAGGTTTGTCACCGACACCTGACAAGGGAAGCCAAATCTTTTAATACACCAACAATGTGGTGAACTTCACCACACTCAGGGGTTCACAACTGAATCTCATCAATGCATTAAACTCAGTTTTAGTATCAGCTGTGAAAAATGCAGTAATTTCATGCACAGGTATGAAGAGTGAGTGCTGCAGAGCAACTACAGCATGTGGAAATCCACTGATTCTCATAATTGGTGTCTAGAGACCTTCAGGAGCTGCCTGGAGGGGCTCCCAGAGGTCTTCACTACCACTGCTACAGTGACTCAGTAAGAGTACATCATGAACTTTCAGCAAAGGTGTTCTTAATTAATAAAATATTACGTGCAATGTATTCACACAGACTATATGAGAGAGAAAAAAAAGTGGATGTAGGAAGTGGACAGACATTTCCCATCTGGAGGCAGGGTTTGGGTGGGGACAGGTTGGAAGGAAGAAATCCATCTTATTCCTTTCAAATATGGCTAGGTTCTACTCGGCTGTGGCGAATCAAAGGGCTGGCAATCAAGTGTGTAGCACGCAGACAGATATTTAGCCTGACCATCTTGTTGTCAAAGGCCAGAAAAAGGCAGTGCATTAGCCGAGTGCTGGTAAGATGACCTGTTAGCTGTACCAGTGGGCCATATCTTTTGGCAATCAGTTAGACACATGAGAAGGTAAGACACGCTAGCGCCCTGCCACTAGACTGCTGCTGTCATCTAAGCTAACGATAGTTAGCATCAGCTAACATCACTCGATTAACTACAACAGCTCGTCCTGTCTCACTGTACCTCAAACATCAGGCCAAGGAGGATGATCATGGCCAAACACGACACCATATCAGCGTGATTCTGGATCACAAACTCGTGGCTCAGCACCGGTGGGCTCTTGTTCTTCTTGCGGAAACCCATGGCTCACCGACGCTACCTGGCTCCGAGGCTACTGTCACCGAGTCTAAGCGCGGTTGGAGCTAGCTTCCCCTGCTGCACTGCTGCTGGCTTACTGGCCTCAACAGACGGACGCTCACGCTGCTCTGGGACGATCCCTCCACCGTAGTCCGCAAGCACAGTGAACCGCTGCTCATGTGTTTAAAAGCAGACATGAAGACGCATCGCACCGAGCCAAACACCACAGTACAACACCCACTTTATTCCTGCTGCCCGCTTAAGTCAGATGACGGGCCCTCCCACTTTGAAACCCCATTCATGAACCGCCCAGTGTCATTGACGTAGAAGGAGAACCCGGGCCCGTGGTGCCTTCACGTCCCCCACGTAAGCGCGCTCCAGGTTTCAGGGCACGCTTGCGGAGCAATGCTAAATCACCACGTAGGTGTTTTTAGTGATACATAAAATATTAGCACACCGTCACCTGCAATGCTTGGCGTTTTTGAAAATTATACTATCTATCAAAATAGCATAACACTGGAACCACTTACATTATAGGCTCCCAGAATCCAGGTGGGGTGACTAGCTTAAAACAAAGACTAAGTGGGACAAAGAATGTTTCTGTGGACAATGTGACCAATGGCTGCAGAAAACATTTGCACAGTCACTGTGTGGGACACGTTCTTAAAGCTGTGAGGTAGGCTGACAAAAAATAAATGCTCACAGATTGTGCAGATTACGGGCTGAATGCATATTGCCCAACTTGTGAAGGGCATAAGTGGAAGATAAACTGTGTTTTGCGGTTTGTGATGATTTTTGTACACTTTTGCAACCCCCTCTCTATCCCTTTTTTCGGTCAGTTTCTTCCTAATGACTTAATATTGTGTTTTACATTGTATTTAAACAGTACTAAGTTATTGGGATGCTGTGGAACCCCAAGTCAAAAGCATGCATTCTGCCTCTGTACCTTTAATAGATCAAGCAATCTATTGAATTGCCGTTTGCCACGGATTCTTCATTAATGTACGCTGTTTTTTATTGCCAAGAAGCAGTGCTACAACAAAGAAATAATAATGTACACAGATTTCCTTACTTTTGTGCCAAGTTGTTAAGTTTTTGATTTATAAAATGCTAATAGTATTTTGTATTGACATACGTTTAAGTCCACTTTTCAAATTGTAGTTGTACGTATGTAAATGTAAGTCTAATACGTTGACGATATATTAACGCATTAATAATACGCCGCAATATGACAGAAAGAGTTATAGTGAGAACAAGTGCTTTTAATTTGCCTTTTTTTCACTACAACAAGCCTATTTTAAATAATTTGTAAGAAGTTTTAGCTATAAATTGAACCAGAATTGTACCCTGTATTTGGGGGTCAAACATAAGAGAGAGAACATTTTCAGGGGCACATTTTTTTTCCGTCTTCCTATTTGAAAAAGGTGACCGGAAGTTAAATTTTAGTCACCGGTGATGTTATGCGAAGAAGGTGAACCGAGTCTGTTTCCCGATAGTAAGTCTTTTGATGGTGTACTTAATGTTAATATTTTATGTAGTTATAATATTAATTCCTCTAAGCCGATGGTAATAGTTGTGTTAAACATGATGTTAACATATGGTAGTTTTCGTCGCCAATTAATTTTGTGACAGTAGTTACTTAAATGTGCAAATACGTGTTAATACCCAGTTTAATTCGTTTTTGTTCGTGTTTCGTTGTAGTTTGTGGTAAGTCTGTGGGTGTTTAGGCCATTTATTATTCGCTAACTTCTCAGCAATTTAAACAAGTCAAAGACAAATCAAAGTTAATTTTATTGCCTTTCTTTACGGCACCAGAGGGCAGTATGAGACAAACCGGAGACAACAGCACGTAGCGCTTCATACACAACGTGTGCGTACAAAATATAACGTTTAATTTTTTTTCTATGTGCCCGGCTAGCTCAGTCGGTAGAGCATGAGACTCTTAATCTCAGGGTCGTGGGTTCGAGCCCCACGTTGGGCGGCGCTGTTTTTGCTTTGTGTGTTTTACTTCCGTGAATCACAAGAAGACAGGCCTCCATTGTGCGTACACGGAAACCACAGAACAGTTGATCTACTACGAGCCTGCTCTGCTCGCTAACAAATCACTAATTACTGGTCCATACTTTATGTAAGTTTGTCTCATCTTTTAAAATATATCAGACAGTTCAACACACCAAATTACAGCCTTAAAAATGACCCAAGAGCAGACGCAACAAATCAGATGAGACACCTGAAGCAAAAAAAAAAGATATTTTGTTCTTGAGACTGGATTATTATATTCTGTTACCAAATAGTCAAAATATTTTTGTCTTCATCTGATCCCAGATGACTGCTGAAAGTTAGGTGAGACTAAATCTTGTAACTGATCAAGCTTATCAGCTAATTACTCTTACCAAGTAATCAGTATTTAATATACTATCTATATTTTGGAAGACGAGAAAGGTTCATGTGTACTTTGTTTGAATGTATTTTATGGGTTACCAATAGGTTTTATATATATACATATATAAAAGGAATGGTTAACTTCTTTATGATTGAATACAGGTATATTTCTTTTTTCAGTGGCGTAATCTGCTGTCTTTTGCTGACTGAAATGCCCAAATAGATGAACAGCTGTAGCCTGCTTTCCTTTGGAATAAGCCAAGAGGGAGGGAGGAGTTTAAACAAAGGCCCTATCCACATAAAAAAATGGAGGCTTGTGCAGAGAAGCCATGGTGTCCTGCTCTCAACACTCTACATGCTGCCATTCTTACTTCTAAAACCTTCAACTAACACGGCTGTCTCCAGATTCTACTGCTGGAAGCTTTAAAGCATTGTTACATGGGGTTTGTATGTAAAAAATACTCGTATTAATCACATAATTTTGTGGTTTTAGACCTAGTTCTGTGCTTATTTTTCTTCCCGTCTCTGACTCTCACAGTGCTGCCCCTGCCTGCACTGAACAAAGATAATTACTCAGGAAACATTTCAACCAATCAGGTGCGGCCTTGTATCTTGCTTGTGAGGAAAGCGACCAGTCAGGATCTGGCTAACATCACTGGGGCCTGATCGCCTTGCCTGAAGAGCGGAGCCTTCCCCGGCTGAGGGCTGAGAGTGTCCTCCATGTTTTATAAGTGTTGACATAACAGTGTGTCAGACAGCCATGCATCCACAGAGGTAAGCTCTGTCTTTTTTATCTCAGACTTCTGATAACAACATGGCTTCCTTCTTCTTGTTGTGCTGACTGTTGGTTTCTAATGATGAATGTGCACACCTTAAAGCCAGTTTAGTGTGCAAGAGGAGGAGGAGCTGGGGTGGATTGGAGGCCTCGTAAGGCCTCTGCGCTCCATAGTGGTGAGGAGGGGGGTGGAGGTTGGCTAACGACTCTCACCCTTGTTCACTCTCTGTGTCTCAGGGTCACATGAGTGCCCCAGACAACCATCCTGCCATACACAAGGGAGAGTGGACCATGAAAAATCCTTTTCTGTTTTTATAATGCAAAAGAGAGTTGGATTTAAAAATGGCACCCACACCTCCTTTCTATTGTGGCAGTCTTGTGTTTTAGCCTGGCAGAGAAATAATGGGGGGGATGGGCAATGGAGGAAGGGGTTGTTATGTACCATTTGTAAGTGGATTGGATATGTGGTGTTTTCTTGTGTCACCCCAGGATGGGGAGTACACGCAGGCGGCAACAGATGTGCATGTTAGAAGGGCAGATAGTGTGGGGCATTACTCAGTACTGGCTTCTGTGTAACAGTGTCACATGTATCTATCTAAAACATGTCTAGAATCTGAAAACTCACTTTTTACACAAGTTTAGGAAAACTGTACTGAGACTGGCATTTCTACACTCCATGTTAGTCAGAGGATGAGGCTACATTATAAACAAACCCTTTGTCACAGGTTAATCCTCTTCCCGCTTTTCCAGTCTAATCTTCATAAACTGGTTACCTCTGTTTACACTCATAGGCCTGGAGTTTATTGCCCCTTTGCTTCTGTGATTCCGCGCTGCTGTTGTGAAACTGCTTCCTGCACTCTCAGGCAAACAGTAGCCATTTTGTGCTGTCTTCACAGCTCAAACGCCATCAGCAAAAATAACACAGTACTTGTGGAATAACATATAAGACAAGCATATTGTAATGTGCTATGTCAAGGTAGGTTAATTTGAATAGCACAGTTAATCTAATTGTTTTACATGAGAATGCAATTCATTTGAGCTGCTGCTTAAATTGCTGTGCTTTCAAATAACCTGTCATGTTATCCAGATCATAGTCGGTACATTGTGTTTTGTCATGTAGTACCATTTTAGCAGTCTCAGCTGTGTCTGGAAAACAAAGAATGACTTCTTTCTTTTGTGGCCTGACACGAAGCATTTTTTTTTTTTCATGTACACAACATTCTGAAAGAAGTACGGGTATAATCAGGAAATTACTTGTAGTTTAAAAGATTGCTATCTGTGAAACCAAAACCTTTACTACTCCACAGCCCCTGAATGAGCATTTCTGATACATTTTATAATAGATACATGTGTAGCCTGAAGCAAATCTCTGGGCCTCTTTATGCAGCAATGCAGCCTATAGAGAAGGTGACAGAGGTTGAATAGCACAGACACTGAGTTGTGCATGAATGCCAATTTTTTTTTTAACATACCCCCCCCCCCTTTTATGCTGTCATAATTGCAAATTACCAAGCTGAAACCGAAGGAAAATAAACTGTCTGAGGCAGAGGGAAATCTCTGCATTGCAGCAAAAATGCTTTTTAAAGAGGAAGAGGGGAGCCTGCACACTGTGATCTGTGTGGCATAACACAGCCGACCAATAAAGTTCCACCCTGTTGGCCCTCCAGCCAATTGCAGCTGCAGTTGAGGTTAAAGATTGACAATCAGAGGGAGAGCAGCAGGGAGAGCAAGGCCTTCTGGAAAATTCCACAGCCATCTTTGATTCACCCTTTACAGCCTTTTATAAGATCCAGGTCAATTTGATTCTTTCGTACAGAATATGCTGTGCATACTAGCAGTATACTGATTAATTTTTTGTCATAGTCATTGTTTTGTGAAGTGCTTTTAATTTTTTGTTCCCAGGAAAAGCCAAAGTTAATACTCTTCAGTTGTCTGCATGTTTGTTGCTCTTGTGAAAGCTGGTTGTGTCTTGTGGTATTACAAAATCAAATAATCTCTCTGGTTTTGTGTAGCAGATTGTGTAGGATTTTTTTT
>VUQJ01029431.1:8419-20494 GCA_015108635.1 Andinoacara biseriatus
ACATCCCCTAAAAAAAAAAAAAAAAAAAAAAAAGGTATCCACTCTGCCTTGTCAGCATGTGTCCATGAAATAAATCTTTCAGTTTGTAATCTTTCAGTTTCCAAACATATGAAATGTGTGTGAATATATTTTCACCGTAGAATGGAAGAATAAATGACCCACCGCACCTCGAGGAGGCAAAGTACCCTGTTAAAGCTCAAGTGTACTCTGTTGCTCTCCATACATTCATGCTTTGTTACCACCTGCATCCATGTGCTACATTTTGAAGGTAAAACATTATCAACTGTGTCCCGTTCAAAGTCCACTGTAAATATATAACTGATAAGGAGGTGCTAAACGGGCCTTGATCTGTAACTGATGGTGGTGGGGAAAAACAAAACAAAAAACAAAACAAACAAAAAAAAATGACAGTTTCCTATTTTTGTGGCAATGTTTCCCAAACCTGAAGCACTTCTCTGACATCACTGTTCAAAGCATCTAACAAGAGTTGTGAAGGAATGAGTAGCGCGGAGATCGCGTCCAAGTCCTGTCAGTGTAGAGTGATCTCGTTTTCTTCATCATCACATTCGTCAGTAGGCGAGTCCTCGCCTTCGTCCCTATCGTGCTGCAGTAATGGCAGCTCAAGTTCTGGGCTCTTACTCTTGGACTGCCTTAAAGAAGGACCCTTATCTGATGGAAGATACCAGGAAATCAACACCGTTAGCATGCTCACCACTTTGTAACATCTCTCCAATCAGCAAATTTGATTTCCGTTTCCTGGCTAGCCTTGAATTTGGAAGACGACTCTGTGACATTACAGGTAGTGTGGAAGCCAGTAGGTGCTCACGCCTAATATGTGATATATAAACCTGTATAAACCTGTTCAGTGAATAGGGGGACATTTGCATCCAGCAATTCAACTTTTAAAATATATTTAAATACTGAAAATTTCTGGATTTTACTCAGAAGGCGCTTATCAATGATCTTTCTGTGAGAAAAAAATTAAAAATAATACGGTATTTAAAATGTCTGTTAGATTTTTTTTTCAAATATTTGTTGGGTGTACATCACAGTATAAAATGTCAAAAACAAAAATAAAAAACTTACTTTTGGAATAATATGTCTTGAGTCCCACATGTAATGAAATACCACACAGACACACGGCGAATCCCAGCCAGTTAAGCATACTCATTTTGTCTCCCATCAGAGAAGCAGCTAAAAGCAGAGTACACACTTCCTACAGGAAACCAACACAAGGAACAAAAGGAAAGGCTTCACTGGATAGGTCTGAACAAGCTCACTGTAGAGCAGATAATGAAAACATTTTTATATGCTTAGATCCAAAGTCCTAGTGGACTTTTCTGGCCTGTCAGATTGTCCTAAAAGATTACAGATAACTGGTTCAGTAGCACCAAAAACACAGCAAGCTCCCATATTAAACTGAGATATGGTTCTGGCTTTGGAGGACTGACTTTCTCTGGTTTATGGGCTGAAAAAAGAATGTTGACTACACACAGATTTTACAAGTACCTTAAAGATCCCTGATATGGATAAAGTGAGGCTGGAGGTTCGGGAGACTAGCAGGAACTCCGAGAAGCCCAAACCGAAGGCCAGTGAGCCACCAATGCTTAGCATCAAGAGGGAATAGAGGAGAGGAGAGAGCTCCGTCAGCCGGAATAACTTTTCTGAGGTACTGAGGCTCAGCCCTGCAGGCACAGAGGAAAGAACCAGGACAGAGATTTTTAGGAGTGGCAGCACACCAGGTAGATAGGCAATTAAGCGGTTACAATAGTGTTCCAGGGACGGCTCGTAGGGCTTGTCCACTCATGTTTTTTGAAAGTTCAATATCTTTTTTAAAAAAAATTTACGAAAAGAGATGTGGTAAACCACACTGCCGCTTCTGCATGAATCAGCAATATTTTATCTCTAGATGTGCGTAATAATTTTTTTTCATTTTTTTTTTAAAAATAGAGTGAAGCTTTCAGCTAATGTTGCATCTCTGGTGTGCAATGTCAGGCACTTGGATTGCTGACAGCCACAAAATGCAGAGAACCTCTGACACTGATGCGCTCATGTGATTAAACCCCCTTTCAGCAGTCAGGCTGCCCCTCGTATCCAGCTGAAATCAGACTCACTCTTTAAACACTCTATTAACACAGTCAGGGCAGATTATTCACACTAACTCCACCTCGTGGTCATAACTGCCAAAAATCACATCATTCAGCGCACTCACTGGAGTCAGCTCTGATGCATTTATAGTGCACTTCATCAGAGAGGTGTTTTTGTTTGCATTTGTTCCTCAGGTATTTTTTTTCAATCTGAGTCCATTCAAAAATAATCAAACGCCATGTCTCTTAAGCACAGCGAGTGTACTTCTAGTTAATTCCATTTTATAAATCATTTTGGAAACAAGTTCAGGAGCAGGACCACACTTCAGACACTGCCCCTCCGGTTCTACGTCTATAAATGCCTATTCGCCCCACACACTTGTTTGTTCTTGCTTCCTCTGTTTGTCATCCTCTCTCAAAGATATCGGGGGATCTGCCAGGCCTGGAAGCCACTGATGATCCCCAATGCAGCATTCCCCAAACTGCAGACTCTGGCCTGGCTAATCAACATTCTTCATTTGCATTTGGGTCTCTGCTAGTTAAACCTTAATTAGAGGCAACTTGAGCTGATCCTATTAAAAGCAATTGAGGAGTACAGTGTTTGTCACACAAGAGAGATACGGATTGTCAGCAATTCATAGAGTCCAGAGCAGCGCCAGAAGGGAAGAAAGAGGAGAGCCGAGGAAGGACCACTAATGAATGTAAGAACCAGGAATGAGAAAAATAATAAATAGAAAACCACTGAGAATGATGCTTCTGTGGTACCAATTTGAACATCCTAGGTGACATTGTTCCAGTTATTGTGTTCACAAAGTTGAAAGTTGGCTGCCCGCCCGGTGGGGTGACAGCAATATCCCAGCAGGCTTTTTAGGCTGATGGGTAAAAAGCAATGGTAGGAACAGGTGCTAGCTAATCCTGGAGGAGGAAAGAAGGATGGTGGGAATGTAGCAGCAGGGAGCAAGTACAAGGTGGTAGGGTGCACTGAAAAGGAAGTGCTCCTGGAATGACATCTGGGAGGAAGCACAGAAGATTCAAGCTGTATGTTCCAAGGTCTATTCTCCACATCTGGGGTAAAAGCACTTTATGGGTAAGAGCAGCGTGCTTTTAAATCCCAGCAAAGCTTCAGTATCAGCAGCGACCAGCTACACTAATAACATAACACACATTCTGAAAATAGTGGGTGAGATCCTTTCCAAAGGCAATAGCCTTGGCCAGAATATAATTACCATTTTCCAAGTTTAAGTCAAAGCCCAGATCAACAACTGGAAGAAAAAGGAAGCAGCATGAGGAGAGAGAAGTCAAGGCAACAGGACTTTAGCAAAATGAGACACACTTGCACGCTTTAAAGCAGTGTCGATGAAAAGAATTATTTTGATGCGTGATACAGCTGCACATTATATTATATTCACAGCATGGCACAATGCGACACAGCCGCCTGGATATCATGCATTTATTTATCAAGTCATGCCTTTTAGGAACTGAGGCATCCTTCAAGATACTGCACTGCAGCTGATTTGCAGGCAGCAACCGGGAGTGCAGAGGAGAGAGGTTACAAGAGAGCTCAAAACAGAGAAACGAGAAGAGCTCATTGGGCGCTTTAAACTTGGCTCAATTCAAGTCATCAATGAATGCATCTGTAATTTCAACAAAATGACTGTTGTGTTGTGCTCAAGACACAAACATAAAAGTCCATAAAAAGAATCATGTCCCAAATTTCACAGCTTTTTACAGTTTTCACTTCCTCGGTCAGGCACAGAAACACTGAGGGTGCTCATTAATCAAGCATCTGCTACAGGGCTTTGATGAGCCTCCACTTCCTGCAGCCGTGTTGAAGCTGTGGGGAAATTACTGGTAATCCATTACACAAGTGGGCTATTGAGTACTTACATGTAAATGTGGTGTGGGTATCAGAATAGATGCTGTGTTGACACTTAATCAGTTGCCTAATTAGAAAATGATCATCATACACAGAGGGGTCTGTAACAGTTTTCAAAAAGACTTTAAATACCATAATTAGGGGCTTCAGAGCTGAATGCTGTGACAATAGATGAAAGCAAATGAATATGGCTATGAATGTATATAACTGTGCTCACCTTCATTAAAGAGGAAGAGCGGAAAGAGACCGAGGAACATGAGAGGCTGGAGGTGATACATGGCATCGATGGGGTTCTGAAGGCCTGAAACATGAAAAGAACAGGGATAAGAGGAAAATGTGTAACCTTGCGTTTCAACTTTGTACAATCAGTTTGTCCCTGCTGGGAGAAAAATATTTTTTAGGCCTATCAGGATTTTTAATCAGTGTTTTACAAGCCCAGCATCCTATAAGTATATACACTGAGGTAGAGCAGGTAGAACATTATGACCACTGACAGGCAAGGTTAATAAAACAGCGATTATCTCTTCATCATGGCACCTGTTAGTGGGTGGGATATATCAGGGAGCAAGTGAACATTTTGTCCTCAAAGTTAATGTGTTAGAAGTGTGTTGCGTGTGGGGCTGCATAGCCGCAGACCAGTCAGCCATGCTGACCCCTGTTCACCGCCCAAAGTGCCAACAACAATACATTTTATTTGTAAGCGCCTTTCAAACATCAAGGACACTTTACAGAAGCAAAACAAAAAACAAGACAACAATCACACAAAAGAATGACCTGGGAACTAAAGTGTGTAGGCTCTTTAACAGGTGAGTTTTGAGTTGTGCTTTGAAGACAGGGAGAGAGTCAATGTTACGGATGTCAGGGAGAGAGTTCCACAGTTTGTGGATGGGTTTCAATGTTTTCAGAAGAATTTGGAATTGAATTTGGAATCGTACTGGGAGCCACTGCAGTTGCTGTAGGACTGGGGTGATGTGGTGAAATGAGGGGGTTTTAGTGATAATGCGAGCGGCTGAATTTTGAACCATTTGAAGCTTATGGAGGAATTTGAGAGCGAGGCCAAATAGAAGAGAATTACAATAATAATACAGGAGGAACAAGACTATGATCTAGGATGGAGGCAGCATGTGGGGAGTGGGCGGGGCGGAGACGATGAGATGAAAGTATGCAGTCTGGGTAATATTATTGATATTGGAGTGGAAAGATAGAGCGCTGTCAAGGATATCACCCAGACTTTTAACCTGAGAGGAGGGGATTACTGAGGAGCTGTCAGTTGTGAGGGAGAAAATGTCAACTTTGGATATAATGGATTTTGTTCCGATGAGAAGGAACTCAGTTTTATCACTGTTTAATTTAAGAAAGTTTGAGGTAAACCAAGATTTGATTTCAGCTCATTCATTGGCTGATAAGTATTTTGGGTCTATTGGGTCTAAGCCTGGGTATTTCTTCTTGCCTACTTTTCTACTTCATAACAATCCTATTTGAAATTGTGCATGTATCGTGCCTTATTGTGTCCCTGATGAAGGCCAGAATCCAAAATGCTTTGGTGTATTTTGGTGTGGCTGCAAGTTATTCCATACATTGCAAGTATTTGTGGATTTTTGACCTCTTTGGAAACTGTAACTTCACAATGACTGAATACTTACCCAGCTCTGCTTTCTGCATTAGGACTTGAGTGAGGGTCCAGCGAATCCCCCCTATGAAGGACGCCAGCAGCACCAAAATAAATCCCTCCAGGTTAAACTGGGTTGACTCAAAGGTAAACATGAAGAGACCACCAGAGATCAACAGGACCACCAGGATCAGGAATGGGTTCTGGATTAAAAGGGGGAGAAAAGAAAGACAATGAGCAACAGCAGTTTTGAGTTAATTTGCACAGAAAATAAAGACAGACGTACGCAGACAAAAAACAAAACAAAACAACAAAAACAAACAAAACCAAAAATAAATTCAAAAAAAAAAAAATTAGAAAATGAGGGGAAAGAAAAGATGGAAAAGCACAGAGACCACAGACAATAAACAGGACAAAATAAACTACAGGAGAGAGTAGAGGAGAGTTAATGGTGCAGTGGTCTATATTATTACCATAATATCAGTAAAAACAGTGAAAGAGGGGAGAGAAGGAGAAGTGCTCAGTGCATCACAGAAGGTCCCCCAGCAGCACAACTAAGGAATACACACAGCGCTCTCTGGCTACGCAAAGACAACAATGCAAAGATGCACTTGGCTGAAGTTCAAAAAAAGCCCAAAACAACAATGATTAAAAAAAAAAAAGCATGGATCAGAAGCACAAGAAAATGGCTGCAGTGGGCAGTTTTCATTGTTTTTAAATATTCAATTTCATTTCAGTACAGACAAATTAAAAAAAAAAACTTTTTTTTTTTTTTTACATGTTGTCTTCTCCACAGCAGGATAATAATCTAAAGAATGTACAACAGCACAGTCATGAACAGGAGTGGCCCACATTACCAGTTGCTCAGCATAATTTCCACATTTCCCCCACAGACTGCAGCCTGACCTTAAAAGGTAGAGAGGGCATCTACCTCATAATCAAATATTTCCCTAATTGTGTCACGTGATATTAAATCAAAACTTGATCACACTGCGTTCTGCATTGTGACTTGCGCTAATATTTGAGGTTGAACTGAAAGGTCACTCACTGGCTCCTCCAGTTTAAAGATCAGGGAGAAAAAGAGGATAAACAGCACTGCTGAGGACTTGGTCATGGTGTACCTGAACGACACAAAATAAGAGCCACAAGGCACAATGAAACAACAACTGGTTATATAAATGTTATTTATGTATGAATATTTTATCTTTAACAAAAATGTCTAAGCCACGAACTTACAAGCTAATGGTGATGAAGAGGAAGCTCCAGTTTGAAAGTCCGATATCCAGAGCCGTTGCAATAGCTGTGGGCAAGATGGACAGAATTCAGGTCTAATAGTTCATAATAAACTTTAACACAGTTATAATTTCTCATTTCAGTGTATTTGTAGATGCTATGGTGTATTTTATTAATTTAAAAACAAACAAACAAACAAACAGGAAAACATTTATAGCAACTAGGTTTGGGCAAAATAAAAATGTTTATGAAGCAAAAATTGTTTCCAGTGGTTCATTTATGTGTTTGCTTTTAAACACCTTCAACAATCTCCTCAGGATTGCTGTATTTATTCAATCCACATGGACTGTTCCGGATTCTTTTGTACATACATAATTTATTTATAGTGTATATATTACATTAAATTTTATTTATCAATGCAGGTTGCACTACTCTCTGTACGTACGTTTTTATGTCTTTATATTTTAACTATTTTGTTTATATATGTATAGTTTAGTACTCATCATTAGCACTCTCACTTTGTTGTTTAGTTATTATAGATTGTATTTTTCGTGCTGCTGTTACATAATAATTTCCCTTGCGGGATCAATACAGTACCTATCTATCTATCTATCTTTAGACAAAGTATTCTGCAGAGCTTAGTCAATCAGTGAACATGAGAAGTGACTAATTCATCATTCTCTGGATTCAAGGCAAAACAAACCTGTGGGTGCTACTTTGTTGATGTACTCTTTCCACCTCAGAGTGATGCGAGGTTTCCCTGTCCACCATTGCATGGCCTGCCGGGTAAGAGCTGACAGACAGAAGATGATGCTGAGGTGAACTAAAGTCATGAAGAGCGGATAATGGAAGCCCTGAGAAAGAGAGAGAAACAGTCAGGGTCATCTAGGACGGCCTAGTCAGTGTAACTAATTCCCATGATCTCTTATTCAGGATCTGGGAGACCCTCAGACAACCAAAGCAGAGCTCCTCAGTGGGCTATTTTCATGAATTGCAACCAAGCTACAGGAACCCAACAGTACTGACCTTCCTCACTTACCTTCATTAGCCATTTGTTATAGAATGTGATGCCTATAGAGAAGACATAGTAGAGAAGAACTAATCCAACAGTGCGCAGCCCCCTGCACAGGAACTGGACCGGACACGCCATACAGGACTGCCAGGATCAGCTGTCCGGAACCGACAGCTACTGTGGAGGGGCCATCTCCAAACTGAACCCACATCCCCTCCTAACAACCATAGCAGCCTGCTTTACAGGAGCGGGACCAACAGCGTGAGGGGCAATAGAAACGCTGGAGAGGCAAAACGAGGTTAGAGCAGGGCTGCGTTTGTGCACGTTAATGTCACTGACATTGTCAGTAATTAGAAGAGAATTTAAGGTTAGCTTGCAACATTAATTTGAGCTCAAATCTAACATTATCATTAACTAGCATTCAGTTAACTACGCCAGGTAGCAGGTAAGCCGCTGGTAAAATGTTCTGCTACACAAACCGGTTTATTATACATTAGAGCGCTTCAGCAATCGAACTCTCCGGCAGCTTAGAGGCAGAGCCCTCCGATAATAAATACCTGGAGGGAGTGAGGCTCACCGGATAGCTAGTTGGCTAAGTTTGACAGGTAGCTCAGACTGTTTTCTTTGCTAGCTGGCGTTATAGTTAATTAGCTGCCATTAGCCTGGTGTTTAGCACCGATTTTGACTTGTTAACATTATCAAGTCAATGATTAGTTGCAGTACTCTATCTGGTTGCCTGAGATAAGCTTTGAACATCAGTTGCCAGGGCAGGAGTCCACAGCAGGATCCACGGGGACGTGTCACAGTAAACACACTGAGCCCCCGCGGTAAACCTCTGTTAGCAGCGTTTATTTGAAATCAGAGCCCTCTGTTTGAAACCTATGAGACACACACTGCCGTCCATTTCTTTGCTGTTTGTTGTGAAGTATTCAGTCCGCCATCATTAATATTACGCATGACTTGAACAATGCTCCAGTTTCCGCTCACACGCTGCCGCCCCAATGTAGCGTTTGTGGATTTAGCTAAAAATAAAACCGCATGAATTTGGCTTAGTTTAATTTAAATACACGTGGATGGAGCTTTTTTTTTCTTCTTCTTTTTATTAAATTATCATTCTACCTTCAAATTCAGTTTAGTCTTTGTCTCTCCCAGGATTACAATGCGATACCAGCAAACAGCTGTGATTTAAAGCAAAGAAAACTTACCTTCAGCTGTGTTGATTGTGTACGAATGAGTAAACTTGTTCACCGTCCGCTTCGCTGGAGGGAAGGGGCCACCAGGGGGCAGGATTTCTGATTTCTATTCCTCTCCAAACCACCACTTCCTCAGTCAAAGAAGCAGAAGCGGAAGTCGCTGCAAGCCACAACCTGTTGTTGTTTTCCCGTGTTTGAAATACGAGGTAAGATCGGTGCTAGCGTGTATTTTAGCGTGTATTGGACAGGTGATACTGTTGTAGGTTGAAATAATGCTGACGGGTGTTTTTCAGCAAATGGCAGAAGAGGAGGACGAGACCGGCTTCGACGAGGAGTTGGACGACGGCTCCGGCGGGGTGGATGTCGGCTACGGCAAAAGAAAGAGGCTCTTCTCCAAGGAGCTCCGGTGTATGATGTACGGATTTGGAGACGACCAGAACCCTTATACGGAGTCTGTAGATATTCTAGAGGATCTGGTGATCGAGTTCATCACGGAAATGACCCACAAAGCCATGTCCATCGGGCGCCAGGGCCGCGTCCAGGTGGAAGACATCGTTTTTCTCATTCGCAAGGATCCCAGGAAGTTTGCTCGAGTCAAAGATCTGCTAACCATGAACGAGGAGCTGAAGAGAGCCAGGAAAGCTTTTGATGAAGCAAATTATGGCTCTTGAACTCATAACGGGACACCCCCGCCCGCCTTCCCCATGTCTAATTTTGAGTTTCATTTCTTACATTTGCCGTTCAGCTTATTTGGTTGAGTTCATTCACACTCTTCACACTGCATGTTTGTGACGTGTGTTTGCAAACAAAATGCTGATAACATGTACTTGAAGTCATATTTTGTGTTTATGTAAAATAAAGTGACTTGCCTATAGTTTTATTATGACCAGGTCTCCTGTTAGTTTATTGTGAACCAACAGACTTATGGCTCTGCATCAGAAGCAAAAAACAAGTATAACTTTAAAATGGGCTCACAGAAAATGCTTTAACAGCAATCACGCTGAGTTGAATTAACAAATCCTAACTCTTAAATGTCTGTAGGCTCATACAGTGGGTCAGCTTCATCTTGGTGCAGTTATGGTTTTTAAGTTGTTAAAAAAATTGATATTTGACTCTCAGAAGTAAAGATTGGGAAGGGTTTTGCATTCAGAGGGACTGTGTGGTTAAAGAGCTTAACGGTTTAACATTTCTCAGTGTAAAATGGCAAAGAACATGTAAGGGATGAGGCTAGCAATATAATGTTTCAGTACTTTGCTTTTGTAATGTAAGTCACAGCATGGGCTGAAGAACCCTCTTATCATCCACAGAAAAAATTAATGTAAGCAAGATCCAGAAACATTTCCCCTTCTTTGGATCTAAAGTTATTAAAGGACTTGGGCAAAGTGGAAAATTCTGTTGTGGTCTGGCCAGTCAAAGTAGGAAATTATGGACACCGGGTCATCTGGGCTAAAGATGAAGGGAACATTTGGTTTTCTATCGGGGCACAGTTCAAAAGCACTGCTGCACATGGCATTAATAATCTGCACACCTGCCACTGAGGCATGATGGGTGCTGAACAATATATAAGGATGTTGGTGCAACGTGTCTACAGTGTCGGGGAAGGACTTGCTTATTTCAGTACGAAGATGCTTATAATAACAACAATATCAATATCATGGCACTATTGTGTTTTACTGGCCTGCCTGCAGCCAAGTCCTTTCACCCAGTGGAAACATAATACATCAAAAATATGATTTTTAGGTTCTTGTGCAGCCCCATGTCTGATTGCAGATCTATTAAATGAAAAGTGGAACTGCAAAAGAATTTAAACATTTTAATGTTGGATAATTGATTTACAAAGTGCCAAAAAAGTATTTAGACTTAAATAAATGTTATGATCCTGTTTAAGTAGATTATCAGGGCACAGGCTGTATAATCAAAGGTAAAAGGTAAGCATTATGTGGAACGACATGTTTGAGAATCATCCCTGGTATTACTGGATCATTATTATTGATTTAGTGACGTGTCACTTCAATGTTAAACTTTTCATCATTTTAACTACATATATATTACTTGATACCTCGATCTATTTTAATGCAATATTGAAACAAAGTACAATATTTGTGTCCAAAATATAGTGGAGTAAAAGCAGAAAGCAGTATAAGATGGAAATACTTCAACTACAAGTACATTAAACAAACCTCAGTAAAGTACTTGAGAAAATGTACTTGGTTACACACCATGCTCTCATCTAATGCTTTTGGGGAGTGTTACATTAACAATAGTGAAAAAAATAGTTTAAAAAAAACAATAATGAAGTCCACTGGCTTTGATTTTAGAAGGGGTGCTTCCAGTTGTGGCATATGATATTTTGGGAGGGATTGAGCAACTCAAGCAAGAATGGGAAAAAGATGACTTTTAAAACTACAGAAACTGGTGTCTTCAACTCCCAAACACCTACAGAGGGTTCCTAAACACAGTGGAAACATGTTCAGCCCCAACGTCTTACGAGCAAATCGCCAGCATTCGAAAACAGGATGTTGAACATGTAATTTTTCCGTGTTCCAGCCTTTTCAGAGAAGTGTTTTAAGTATTTGTGAAAGCAGTTTGCGCCGAGTTAAACAACTAAACTTCATAATCACAGCCAGGAATACAGAATGATGCAAATCTTGTCTGTGCCCACAAGTTTAATGAACTCAGGTTCTGTGGCTGTCCGTCACGTGCAAACAGTACTGACCTCAGTCAAGGCTTTTGGGTATTTTAAGAGCCTGAAAGTTCAGCACAAAATTTCGCAGTAAAGGCAAAACTGGCTGTGGTTAAAATAAAATGGACAAAAAGAGGAAAACAAAAAGATTTTATTAATGTTCCTCAAAACAAAATTATTACACAGACTATAAATATGACAGACCAACTACAAGTGAGCATGTGTTAGTTCATTTATTAATTTCAAGCAAATTACTTCTTTGTACAGTGAAGTTGTTGAATTCATTGGTCTAAGCAGCAGGTAACAGGCTGCCCATCTATCTAGACTACATCTAGATCAGAGCTTTACCAGCAGAGAGGGGGAGGGGGGGGGGGTCACTGAT
>VUQJ01029431.1:20609-36787 GCA_015108635.1 Andinoacara biseriatus
CACAGTGTCAGCATGGCATCTAGGGGACGTCTGCATTTACAAGCAAACCAGGGACTCCCCCACCAGCGGGTGCTCTAGCTGTCTGTTGAGGATTTTTATAAGGATGGAGAAGAGAGGCCGGGAACCAGGTGGACAAGAGGGAGAAGGAGGAAGTGTGGTAGGGAGTTTGAGTGGGTCAGAATGGGGGTTCACAGAGGGGTGGAGGAATGTCCATGAGTCTTTATTGTTCTACTGCACATTCTCCATCATCTTGAGGAATTCTGACAAACAGGAGAGAAATTGGACAGTGTTGCTAAGATGGAAAAACGTTCATGCAGTGATAATTTCTTCAATTACATCAACAAACTGTGAAAGAACGGACAGGTCAGCTAATGCGAGAACTGCAGGCTGTGTAATTTGCTTTTAAGATGACAACCAGGGTGTGGAAACTGTACAATACAGCCAAGAAGGCAACATTAAGGGCCCTAAAAGATAAATATAGTCTACTGGTACTCCGGGGAAGCTACGAAAGCTTACTGCGCTCTCTAACTCCTTGGCAGAGACACCTTAACTTTCTTTAAGTGACCTTAACAGATTCATCATTGTCTTTATACATATACCGTCAAAGTCCAGCATGCCGTCGTTGTTTTTGTCTCCATCCTTCAACAGCTCATCAATCTCCTCCTCTGAGATGGACTCGCCGGTGCTGCGGATGATGAGGGCAAACTCATCTCTGTCGATGTAACCGTCTCCGTTCCTACGCGAAAGACAACAAAAGGTGCGTGAATGTGAAGCTAGTGTATATGGACCCAAATACCGAGACCAAACAACACAGTATTAATAGTGTGAAGGCGAACGTACTTGTCGAACACACGGAAGCATTCTGCCAACTCTTCCTCGCTCTTGCCGGCCTGGTCCTCCTTCATCAGCCTCACCATCATGACCAAGAACTCCTCGAAGTCGATGGTACCGCTACCTGAGGGTTTAATGGAGCCACATAATCAATAAGCATCAGATCAGCGCATTATCATGTTAATCTCTGTTGACCGTATTGCGCGTGGAAACACCGGGAGGCCCAAACACAAGTCGAAAGCATTAGTGCAGTGAAAGTGTCACTTTATGGGGTGTTTGGAGTCAACATCTCTGTGCCTAATTACTGATCATCTGCAAAGTGGCAGAGTCACTTTTACTCCCTATGTGTAATAAATAAAATAAATAAATAAATAATAATAATAATAATAAAAACACTTGTGGTCTGCTGTGCCACTATCAGCGATAAACCGCATTTCCCGTCCCTCACCGTCCTCATCGACCTCCTCAATGATCTCATCCAACTCCTCTCTTGTCGGGTTCTGGCCCAGCATCCTCATCACGGTACCCAACTCCTTGGTGCTGATATCACCGCCACCATCGGTGTCGAACATGTCAAAGGCGGCTTTGAATTCTGGAGAAAGGAGAGTTGAATGAATGCAAGTCTTTGTTCCACACTGATCTAACTTACCTGAATTGTCTACTTGCCCATTAATGCATTTGTTTTTGTTGAGCGATAATTATCCTGTAAAATCAGACCCCAGCGTGTCTTTATCGACTGAAACAGCGTCTGTGTGAATAACTTTCATTATGGCCGCCAGGCCGTCATTTTTTAAAATACATTTTCTGTAAGTGATTTCATGCCGTGGATATATATATATATATAACCTGCATGACGTGATTGCATCTGAGGGTGGTATAATTCAAAGCGTCTATTCCGCTCATCATTTCATCCCTCAGAGTGATGAGGTAATCAGTTAGTGTACTCACCAGCCAGCATTTCCTCGCTCAGGTAGGAGCGGGCCTCTTGTTGCGCGTCAGTCTGAAAGAAAACGGGGGCCACTCATTACAGGCTTCATTCAGGGTCAAGTGAGCATAGCAATTTGGCAAAAAAACAAAAACAAAAATGAAACCTTGTCATACTGCTCCTTTGATATATGTTAAAAATAATATTAAAAAGGCGTTTTTTTGGTTTGTTTTTTTACTTAAACCTCAATTATAAAATGCACAGTAAAACTACTTTTACGCACAGTAGAGATGATACAGATCACAGATATGGGACCCATTTTTTTTAAACTTGTGATTGTATTTTTACGTCACAGTTTGATTAGTGTTTGTAATAATGATACTGAAACATGATACGGCAACATCTCCTGAGCATTCTTGAGCTTGATGAAAATTAGTCCGGCTATTTCAGGCTCAACGCATTAGCGTCGCTGTATAAGGCCTGCGGACATCCAATCCCGAGGAATTTGTTGCCTAAGCAGAATCCGCACCTTCCCAGCTGACACCCATCCCGTCCCCCATCAGCACCCAGTGTTAACTTCCCACAAGGATTAAAAGTAGCTTATTTACAACAGATAACTGGCTAAAATAGGAATTTGAGCATATCTGATATAAATTTAATTCAAAGCCAACAAAGAAAAAGTGTTTAAATGTTGAACTACAAAAAAAAAAGAAAGAAAGAAGAAAAGAAAATTAAAGAAAAATGCTGTTTCAGGGACAGCCAACAGATACACACCTGAACAACACCAAGAGAAGGAAATTTGCTGCTCAGAAACTGATTTTTACGCATTCACATGCCTTTATTACTCACTCCATAATGAAATCAGCTGATAGCTGAACCGGTCATTTGCACAACTGATTGGTCTTACCATGTTTGTGGATTAGCTTTTCCCCCCCAAATATCCAAGGATAAAAGAAAAGCCCAAAGGAGTGGTCAATCCGTGTGCACCCCAACAGAGAGACTAGACGTCAAGTGATGGTTCAGAGACACTTTAAACGGGGCGACCAGGTCCCGCCCCCTGCCTCTCACAGGCCTCCAGATTTAGAATCGTGAACTTTTAGGGTTCTGGGGCCACGACAAGCCAATCACACTTTGGAGAGGAACGCTCTACTTTCTTGAAGTTGCGGTTTTAAGTAAAGTTGTAGCGATGCAAAGTTTGTGGGGAAAATCAGATTTTTGTTTTGGATGAGAAGGAGCTAGAACTTACTTAAAAAATGACTTTGAAAAACCAAAAAGAAAGAAAGAAAGACAAAGAAAGAAAAGTAAGAGTATAAAATAAATTATAAAGCCATATATTCCCTAGAAATGGCCCCGTTGCAGCTTCTCTAGAGAGCTTCTAAACTGCCAAGATACCTTTTTTTTTAAAATGTAAACATAAATCTGGCACAATGCTCAGATCAGTGCATGCATTTCAGTGCTGATTTCTTTTTAGGCCTTGTAAATACAAGACAGAAAACAACAAGGGGGAGCCAAAGATTAGTAAGTAGGCTATGGATTTTGTGACGATGGAGATTTAATCTGGATGGGAAACTCAAAACCAGGAGGAAAATGCTGTGGGATCAGACCCCTAACCCCTCCTTAGAGGTGCCCTGAATAGCAGGCAGATTTCAGACTGAGAGGGATACATCCTGGTGCTACTTAACTCATTAAACACAGCCTGCCACTCCTTATATGGTGTGCAGTTCCCAAGGGAGGGGGCCGAGGTAAGAGACAAGAAGGGAGGACAGGATACTGAGGAGAGGAGCAGACCCAAAGCCAAGGGGTGGGAGGTGCTTTTGAGAGGTGGTGGGGGGGCTTGCAGACTATATACTCAGAAGGAGAGCTGCGCTTTCCAAGGGGAGATTTAACTCATCTGCTCTCTGAATCCCATCTCAAGCCTTTGATTCTCCGGTTTGCGCCTCACGCCGGGGCTGTAATCTGGGGTTACTGATTTCTGTGCTGGAAGACTGCTTCATGAACAGACTATAGGCAGTAACAGGCTTAGGAGAAGACCAGACTGGAAGTGATTGTTGAAAAAGACAGGCAGGCTCTTAGGGTCAATCTATGCAAATGTAGGTATTCTTAAAGCTCAGCACAGGGGCTAATTTGAATTTAGGAAGATGCGCTCAGTTGTAGTGTTTGTGCTGTAAGGTGCATGGTCTGTCATCTGAATGATCTCTCTAACCGGGTTTATGCATCTGAGAATCATGTGGCCAGACAGAGAGCAATCTGAAAGTCTGAGAAAGGCCACAAGAGACAAAAATCTACCAATATAAGACACGCTGGGCATGCATGGCAGAATTATTTACAAGGATGACCAATATCGGGAGAAGAAAGTTGATTTATTTAGAAAGTAACGATCATGGTTGAGAAAATATGCAACGTGTGATGAGGAGGGCGGGGTGGGGGGGTTTGGTGGTGTAGCGTTCCTGGAGAAGCAGCAGCTGCCAAGGGGACAGCTGGGTAGTCGGAACAAGGAGGGGTCCAGGGAAGAGTGCCTTCGTCTTAAAAGGTTTGGACTGATATTTATAGAAATCCTCAACAAGTTCCCGGGTTTCATGTAAGAAGGGAAGGGGGGGGGGTTCTGTGGGGATGGAGGTGTTCGACTTGTATCCACTTTAGCGTCTCAAAAAGTAAATCCTATTTGTATTTGTGGATGGGCTCCTAGAATTTAAAGTTTGCTCCGAGCAGATTTCCATCACACGCGTTCTTCATTTTCTCTCTGAGGACGGATCACCAAGGAATGTAGAGCTGGTGTCACTACTGGACGTTCTCCATCATCTTCAGAAATTCTGGAGAGAGAATCAGAGGTCAAATTAATCAACCAGCCATTAGTCTGTTTGTCAAACCCACCACACAACGTGTAGATAAAGTACATGAGATACAAAGCATGGAAATCACATGTTAATCTGCATATTATATTATATAATCTGTATAATCATGTACATAATACATGTATAGTCTGGGGACACAGAAATCCAATCCACATGTGTAGAACCACGTCTGTTTCAGTATTTAAAATCTACATTTAGAGGATGATAAAAAAAAGGTAAATCATTAATTTGATTAATCATTTTAACAACACAGCAAAACCTAAAATTTAACTTAAAGACTGAAATGAATTCTAAAATTGTGGTTGACTCTCCACTCTGACCCTGATTTCTATCCAAGGCCTGTTGTATTTGCATTAAATAATCTCATCTCTCATTATTTTATTTAACAATTTCTTTTTTTTTTTAATTGCTTTGAATAATTCTTTACATTCTCCAGTGATATGAGTGTGTAGCTAATACAGTGAATTAAAATATTTTAATATTTTATTAACTAAACTACGTCATAGCCCACTCCGGTTGCTTTATCATCTCATTTTTTATTAAACATCAGTCATGGTGGCTAGCATGGAGGTGTGCACATAACTGGCTAGTCTTGAATCCCCCTCGTTATGGATTCTAAATCTAAATTTAAGAACGTGGACAGATTTGTTTGCTTCACAGCTAGTTTACCTGTATGGTTGATTTCTGGCCAGAATTAGAATTGAAACTTTTTATTTTACTTTTTAAGAGGTTAGATTGCTAAATATTTTATTTATTATTAAAGTGTGCTACTTTTAATTTGATTAATTTGCATAAACACTTGTAGAATAAGGAAACACACATGGTCTTCAGCTACATACACTGAACAAAAAGGGCCTGTATCCAGAATCATCCATAACGATCTGTGGCAGATCCATCTGCCACTTATCCATAATGTTTCTGGAGAGAATACAGATGTTTACATGGATATTATCCAGATATTTAAAAGACGTTCATTCAGAGTTTTTTCAGGGTCCAATCTTGTCTGTTTACAGAGAAATCTCCAAAACACATCCATCAAAGATCCAGTGTGCATCCTTTGGCATGTTTTTGTCCTCTCTCTCTCCCCTCAGCCCCAACCGGTCGCAGCAGATGACTGCCCCTCCCTGAGCCTGGTTCTGCTGGAGGTTTCTTCCTGTTAAAAGGGAGTTTTTCCTTCCCACAGTCGCCAAGTGCTTGCTCATAGGGGGTCGTTTGACTGTTGGGTTTTTCTCTGCAGTATTGTTGAGTCTTTACCTTTACCTTACAATACAAAGCGCCTTGAGGCGACTGTTTGTTGTGAATTGGCGCTGTATAAATAAAATTGAATTGAATTGAATATTGTCCATATCTGTAACAGATTCAGAGGAATCAGACCTCATATAGTATTATTTTTAGGGCTTTTTTTATTCCAGTGATCGTTTTAGACTGCATAGGAAACCTGAGTGAAAGTGGCCTTTATAGCTACTCTGTCTCAAAACATGGTAATTTTTTCTGTGCTTCATAAATGTTTCCTTTTGTTGGCATTGAAAATAAATAAAAGATTAAAAAAAAATTTTTGTTGCATGATTTCATAAATGCAACAAAGTCATCTGCAAACCGGACACTTCTGAAATTGTGGTGGAGAGAAGGTCACTGGCCCTTCATAGATAAACCCTTCTGTTCAACCTACAGCTGATGCTGACATTCTCATAATTTCTATATGACACCACTGGAAATGTTATTAGTTGATCTGGAAGTCCTGTTTGTTTCTCTCTTAATCTGTCATTATAACAAATAATAGGAACGATGCAGCATAATAAATATGAGTGATTTGTCACTTTAAAGGTGCAGTGTGTAAAATCTCACCACTAGATGCCAGTAGGTTGCAGATTTCAGTCAGCTGAATTCAGTTTTCTTACCCTTTCCAATTCACATGCAAAATCGGAGCTATGGTGGCTGCTTTGGGACAAACAATTCTGGCTGCCATTCATCTGTAGTAAGCTGAGTCTGCTGTTTACCTCAGGCGTGTCAATATGTTGGGTGTGGACGTCTATTTACTCTGGAGGAGGCTGTAAAACTTTATGAAAGGAGTCTGATACGAGTTGGTAAATCAGTGAAACTCACTCCTGTCTGATGACAGTGATACTGAGGTGAGTTGTTGAGGATATCTGGAACTTTTCTGTCTGTAAGTGCAGCTGATTTTGCAGACGTTCATGAAACTTTCTTTGAAGTGGATTTAACATTGTTGGCTTTGGACAGTTAGAGGATAAACTCTCAAATGAGGTGAGAATGTAATCTAACTGTTTATCAGAGGGAAGGTGCCATTTTTAGGACACTCAGGCCAAACCTTAGCTGCCATAATGTTAGTTTATGACTAGCTATGACAGTGTGCCATTCATTTTTTCTGTTAAATAACCTAAAAAAAATATTAATTGTACTTTTAAGTACACACTTAATCCTACCATCAAAATCAATCTTTCCATCTTTGTTTGTGTCAGATTCCCCGAACATCTCATCAATATCTTCTTCTGTCACGGATTCTCCAGTCATATGAAGGATTTCTCCAAATTCCTCCCGATCCACAAAACCATCTCCATTCCTGCGTTTTAAGAATAAATAAATAAGCATTTCACATATTAATTTTTTCACATAAAATTGTGAAACTCTGCAACTAGTTTTAAGTTTTATGATAATATTTAGTGTCATACTTGTCAAAAATACGGAAGCATTCTGAAAGCTCTTCTTCGCTCTTTCCAGCCTGGTCCTCCTTTAACTGCTGCACCATCATGACCAAGAACTCCTCGAAGTCGATGGTCCCACTGCCTGAAGAGAGAGGAAGTTGATATGTGAGGAAGGAAAGGATGACGTGCAACTTCAGTCCATCTCGACCGTATTACTTTTTACATCTTTTAGGTTTACTGGGTGGGAATGAGTTTGAGATGTCTTGTTTACTGGTTATCTACAATTCACCAACTGGTTTTAAATGCTTGGTAAAGGGACACATCACTCTTTTTCCACATAATGATCAGTTTGCTTGTCACAAGGAATTCTACTAAAGCATGTGACAACAGCTGTGCAGGGACTTCTATAAATTTTTTTATCCTACGATAAGCTCACCATCCTCATCGACCTCCTCTATGATGGCATCCAACTCCTCCCTTGATGGGTTCTGGCCCAACATCCTCATGACAGTACCCAGCTCCTTGGTGCTGATGTCACCGCCTCCATCTGTGTCAAACATGTCGAAGGCGGCCTTGAACTCTGGGTTAGAGAAGGAGAAGTTTAAATTCAGACAAGTTAAACCAGCATGACAGCAATCAGTGCTTATGCCTGTTTTTTTTTCTTTTTTGATTTTTTCTTTTTGCTTTGTTATGTACATTTACTGCTTAGACAAAGCTTAGACAAAGGCAACAGATCTCAAAACCTCAATAGGCCTCATGCACTGACTCCTTCATGTAGGAAGAAAAAGACAGACCTGCGATCATTTCCTCAGTCAGGAAAGAGCGGGCGTCACTTTGAGCGTCGGTGGGCTTAAAGGAAAAAAATGAAAAGAAAGTGGGACTGTAGAGTGAGTGTCAATAAAAGGAGATTTTAACCAGAACAGGCTGTAACTAGAGCTTATTTGGGAGGGAATAAATGAGCCTTTTCATTTGTCGCTGTGGGAGCAGAAGTGGTGAAATTGACTGAGTTCCATTGTGGGTATGAACCTGTAATATACACTAGCAAGACCTCCCTTTGAGAAAGCCATTGTGTCCTATAATAACATATCACAATGGTGAAAAAGGTATAAAGCATTTTCATTTGTTCATCTGCTTCAATCACACATGTAGGACTTATACATTAACACATTAGCACCACATGAGCCTTTAAGCCATTTTATGCCATTAGCTACAATTCTTGTACTACAGGTTCCACAATGTCTTTTGGAACATATGACTAAAACTTTGTGCTGACTTTGTAGGATTTTGTTAGTCTTGAAATCAGAATAGAAAGAAAAATGAAGTTAGAAAGTTTTTCATTATTGTTTGATGTAACATTCCCTCACAGCTAAAAGTTTATCTGTGCTCTTGCAAACTGATCATCATGCTGTTTGACATTAATGAAAATGAGCATTTCCAGGAAGGCAAAACGAAAAGTCTCAGATTCTAGTTTGGTTTTCTGGAATAAATGTTCCTGAGCAGAATGGTGTCCAGGGTTGGAAAATAGTGAACTACATGCAATTTCAAATTTTGCTCAAGTACATTTTGCAGTAGTTTGATAATTCTTCTTAAACTACATTCATGAAGCAGATTAATGCCTCTTTTTTTGCACAGTGTATCTGGGCAGTTAACTATTGTAATGAATGAAAGCAAGAAAATTTACTTTATAGCTGTAATTTTAGAATTTCCTAAACAAAATTGAATATGTTAGGCACCAGTTAGCCACAAGTAGTGATTATTGTTATTTATTAACGTATGTTCAAAGAGGTTGTTGCACGCTGTAAGAAGTTACATGGTTGACTGAGTAATTCTGCTGAATGCACGCAACTGAACCACAGCTGATATTCCTTCTACTTCCCATTAATAGCTTTATTTTTCATGATTTGTTAGCATTTGAACTGCTTTTCCCACCGTTTTTCCAGAACTGCTTGTCTCACTCTAAACTTTTCCTGCAGCAATGCTGCATCATATGGCATCATATTTTAATACACTGGATGCCCATTAGAATATAGTTTTCCAATCTACAATATTAAAATTGTGAGTGTATTTTCCATGAACCATGATCTTTTCCTAAATCTACCTGAGCAGTTTATGTACCTAAACCAAACCAAACAGCAAGTGGCAACACAATAAAACCAAACAGTGAATAGAAACAACGCTGAACTAATTTAAGGTCATCAAATCAACTTTTTGGAAGAGGAACAAAATAGATGTTTTATACAGACGTCACCCCTGATTTTGTAACAACACTATAATAAAAACTCTCTTTTAATTTGATTTGAAACTCCGGGTTCTTATGGCAGGTTGCGCAAACCCACCCGCTCATTCCCTTTAAAGCTATTTTTAAGGTGAGACTCGGGGGAGGATTTGAGAGGGATTTTCTCAAGGTGAAATGTCCTAAATTAGGACACTGAGAAAAGTCAGCTCGTCTTCTCACTTTACTCAGCTGTGTACTTCTATCTTTAGTATCACTCCCTCCAACCTAAATATCAATCCTATTGAGTTTAGTTACAAAGAGATGGAACACAAAAGCAGCGTCAGTCCGAAAGCAAACGGCAAAGAGGAGTTACAGAAGTCAACAGCGGTTCACACGAACAAGTTACCAGAAACTAATTTGTGTTTCTGTCAAGTGTGTCCCCCATATTAAATCTCCAAATATTCCAGGACCATTTGTAAAATCCAGTTGCGATGCAGTTGAGGACTTGCTGGATGACTGTGTGCAAGCAGAGCAAGTTTGCTTCAGGTATTTCACTCCATCTCGGGTCATCTGGCTTTTCTCCTCATCCCTTGAAAACCAAATCAAATCCTCGAGGATGCATTAAATCTAAGTTCTCCTTCTCGTCTTTTACCTCCTTCTCAGTTTTTGGTTTCTTACCATGGTGGCGGGCTGTGCTGAACAACAGACACCAGTACAAACGACAGACAACTGGGAAAGAAAGCCTCCCTTCTGTGCAGTTCAGGTAGCACTGTGACTTTACTCCATAAGTACCCTCTCATCCAGCTACCATTTTACTAAAAATGATCAGGATTGGGCCGGAGACTCCCACCTCAGACAAAAGCCGGCCAATCAAATTCGACTTTAGTTTGTGCTCCCTTACAATCTCCTGATGGACACCCCCTTGTGTGGCATAGTGTCCAATCCCCCATATTTAGATAACAGACAAGCTCACTGACATTCACTGAAAAAAAGAAAACACAGTGCTGGCATCAGGCAGCTGGAGGTTATTTTGGCAGAGGATCAACTGGGCATCTCAGTGCAGGACACTTGATTTCACATGAACCAGAGCGCACGCACGCTCACACACACAAACATGCGTGCACACACGGATTAACACCTCTCTGCATACACAGATTCTCTGCCCCCTCTGCGGTGTCCGTCTAACCGCCCGCCTCCCCGTCCTCAGTGCCGCTAACTTGCCCTTGCACCTATGACATCTGAAACACAAGAGCTGTGCAAAAAGACTTGTCACCTTACACAACTGTTCCCTGTCATTAACTGTTTCAGCTCCTGGTTTCTCAGTACATCAACAAGTAAATGCAAAGCAGGCCTGTAGTTACCGTGTCAGGTAAAGCCCTGAAAGAGCACAAGTGAAATTTCCAGAGAACCTCATACAGAATCCCACTGACATTTATAACCATGAATCAGTAACACAGCCTTTCTAACAGTATATTATTTTTTGCCCCCTGATGTGTCCAGGTGAGAAAGATTGTTTTTGGAATTATTGTTTATTTGATTTCTATTCTTGTTTATTTGATTTCTTTTTTGTCTCACCGTTCTCACTGTAATCTTGGGCCTTCTGTGGCTTTACTCTGGTTTGTTTTCAAAGCTAGTCCCGCAGGTTGCATTCTGTGTCTTCTCTTCCCTTCTTTGTTCTGTTCCCAGTTTTCATTGTGTATTTATTATTTTTGTCTATTTAGTTTTTGTCTATACCCTCTGTCCCTCTTTTTTCCTTCTTATCTTACCTGATAAATATGCTGTAATATGAAGAGCACACCAAAACAATTTCTTTCCACTTCACACCAGAAGTCAGCTGTTGGAAACAGACAAACCAAGTCCAATGAGCAGGAAGACCGTTAGTCCTTTCACAGGCAATCTATTTATGCCCAGAGGACTGTCTGATTGGCATGGAAACAAGAGCAGCTGTGGTTGCTGATAACTTGTTAACATCTTTTATCTGGAAATCAAGTATACAAGCAAGAATGTGACACAAAGCAATAGTCATTACTGAAAGGTGCACAAAAAAAAAGGACCACACAGCATGTAGAAAAGATGAGTCTGAACCTAAAACCAGTGTGCAGGTGCCCCCAGCAGTGGGGGCAGAGGGACATGTGGCACAGAATAAACAGCCTGTCTGCTCCATTGATCTGGGCCATTATTAAACTCTTCCGGCAAGGTTCAAAACAGTTAAAAGGCAATAGAAAACCCAAGAGTTCAATGATGAACGGGCAAATGGTAACGTTTTTGTGTAAATATGTGCAGTTGCTACTTAACTCTTTCCAATTACAGTTCTTAACTCAAAAGATTCATTTAAACAGTTATGCATGCAAGTTTTGGTCCACTCCTAGGGTGACCACATCCAACTGGCTAAATGTGGTGCAGGAGAAATGCTGGTGTGAAATGACGTGGGACATGTTGGGAGGTCAGTTTTATAGATAATAAAAAATAAACACCCAAACTACACAGGTTGGAGGTGAGGCATATGTTGTGTAAAAAAATACAAATTCTATTTTATTGAATGATAATGTTCCAGATTACCTCATGAGCATAAATAGTCTCACATGTTTGTACACTTGTATGTTCCTTTTGTCTCTTTCAAAAAGCTTTGGCTGTTTTTTCAGCTGCTGTTCTGTTTGATGAGCTTTAAGATTCAATGAAGATGCACCTGAAGCTTACGTTTCATGTAAGCTTCAGGTGGGTCCCGTCCCAAAGTTTGAGAATCACTTGTCTAAAGAAGAAGAGTCCTGCTTTCCAGATACTTTAATGGTGGCTTAACTCAGTTTTTATACTTAGTTATCGCCACAGCTTTACTTCTATATGGTTTGGAGGCAACATTATTCTGCCCAAAGTTCTTAATCATGCATTTAACTGTGACTACAATTTTTTTTATTATTTCTTCTTCAAAAACACAGTGTGTCAGAATCAAAATTAAACATAAAATTAGTGGCAAACACACCCACCAACACATCAGCTATATGTTCCTGACTCCTCCTGTGCTATTAATTTCCACCCTCTCCTGCTATGATTGAGCAGATAATCCTGTGGACGATTTAATAATTTGCTGAAAGCTGCCACTCACACTCACAGTGGAGAAAAAAAAAAGAAAAGAAAGAAAACGGTTAACCTGAGATCTAGCTCATGCTTATCTGGAGATTTTCCAGCCAGTCTAAATAATTAAAATATGATGTTTAAATACAGAATATGACTGTGAGAATATTAGCATCCAGTTCAAGTACTGCTACTGCTCAAAGGTGCAAGTTGCTCCATGCAGAGTCTTTGTTATAAACTTGTCTGAATCCCCCTCCCTTCCTGTTGTCCAGCTGTGCTGATCATACTTTTGACACCTTTTCTCCTTCTCCTCTAGATTATTTTCTCACTCTCCTACTGTTCTTCATGTTTTGATCCTCTGGTCCCTTGATTCCTTCTATCTTGAGCTCCTTCCACTCCTCTCAGTCATCGCCCTCTTGCCTCCCCCAGAGTGCTACAGTGCAGGTTCAGTTTCCATGCTATCCAGCTTATGTCACCAGCGCTATTAAGTGCCTGTTTGGTGCTTGACTGACGGCGCCAGCTGAAGCTGATTTTCCAGAAGCAATCATCACATGGTTGGCGAGGGAAAAAAAAAAGGTGTGGATGGGTTAGAAGACTTTAGGTTGATTAAAGACCAAGGGAAAAATACAACCCTGTGTTATCAGCTTTTTTTCCCCCCTTTTTCTTCTCTTTCCAAGACCTCCTCTTCTATACCTCCTTCTATTCTTGGACATGCTTCAAGGAACAGCTGAGTCCTCTGGACAAACACACCCTAAATAAGGCTGGAGCTTTGCCATCACTTGCCCATGTTTAGCCTCCACCATCCTGATCTTTTTGCTCCTTTTCTTTCTCTTCCTTTTCCCTCAGTTTCTTCTCTCAACCCCGTGTTCTCTAGCCCCCTCCCACACGCTTTCTTTAAGTTCCAGTATATGTTGTTTCAGTAATTACCCAGATGGCTCGTATGCACTTATTAAACTAGCAAACAGTCACATGACTAGTGCAGTGGCTTGCATGTTTACCTAAGAAGCTAAGATCCCTCTTGTCTGCACCTTTGGGGTTGAGTCAGGAAGGACATCTGATGTAAAAATCTGCCAACATGAAGTGAAATGAAGCATGAAGCAAATGAACAGTTGGGACAACTGAGTGTTCAGACATTAGCTACTCGTAGGTTTTGTTCACAGCTGATCAATAAAGCTACAATCACAGTTTGGCTCAGTGGCAGCAACTTTTGTCCAGACCTTTTAGATGTTTTTAATGACAAAAAAGTAAAAGAGATTTTTTTTCTTTCTTGTAAAGGAGAACATCCTATCATTCTTAGTCACCTTTAGCTGATCACCATATACACAATACGGATCTCCCACAACATTAAAACCAGTTTCAGTTGTATCAGAAACAAAGGACAGAGGTGCAGTAAGGCAACAGCACTCCCCAATGGCTGCAGCCTCCCTCAGCGGCTGGCAGAACTACACCACAAAAACTGCTCAGGCATTGCTCAAGGAATGCATAAAAGAGTGCAAGACTGGACTGTAAACTCCTGAGACTTCATTACAAATGAAGTCGATGCTACCATTCGTCAGTCCTCCAGTCACACAGCTGCAGATCAGTCTTTCCAGGACTGGTTCAGAACTGGCCGGTCCCTCATGCGACATTACCAGAAACTGACATCTGGTCTTATAATTACAGAATCTGCAATAAAGTTTTATATAAATAACATGACCTGTATTTAATTCAATTCAATTCAATTTTATTTATACAGCGCCAATTCACAACAAACAGTCGCCTCAAGGCGCTTTGTATTGTAAGGTAAAGGTAAAGACCCAACAATACTGCAGAGAAAAACCCAACAGTCAAACGACCCCCTATGAGCAAGCACTTGGCGACGGCGGGAAGGAAAAACTCCCTTTTAACAGGAAGAAACCTCCAGCAGAACCAGGCTCAGGGAGGGGCAGTCATCAACTATGTATATAGTTTATTGCATAACTATATACATACATATGATGCATCATTTGATGTATAAAGTCTTTAAAGTTTTTGGAAGTGGTGCTTCCTCTTTTCTTTAAACAGGAACATATTATACAAACAAGATTACTTCAGCATGTTTGGGGGTCTCTTTTCTCCCAACAGTGACATCGTGAATGCTGCAATAAAGAAAAAAAAATACAAAAAAGAGCATTGGAAGAAAATACTTTGCAATCAAACAACCAAATGCAGTTTACTGAGTTGTTCATATCAAGCTAGAGAAACGAATACCACACCATTCTAAGAAAACCTATCCCTACAAAGTCTGATGCTGTGTAATATATAAATAAAAATAGAACGCAAGGATTTACCAATCTCATGCACCAATATTCACAATAGAATATAGAAAACATGTCAAATATCTGATCTGAGTAAAGGTACCTTTTTAAGAAAAGCAAACAGGCCTTGCTCCTGTAATAGATAGTTTCACAGTCTTGCTGAAATATGGAAGGCCTTCCCTAAAAAAAGTCATCATTTCAATGGGAGCATACTATGTTGCTCAGCATTGATGGTGCCTTTCCAGATGTCCAAGCTGCCAATTCCATTAATACACCCCCATACCATCAGAGATGCAGGCTTTTGAACTGAGTGCTGACAACAAGGCAGATGGGCCCCGTCCTCTTTGGTCCAGAGGGCTTAAAAAGAGCTTGATACCCAATACTCAACAGGAGCGATAGCTACTTAAACATGTCCTCAATACACACAGACAATGAAGATGAAGGTCTTTAACTGCATGATTTAGTGATGGGATTTGTCTACCCTGGGAAGGAGTTTTAATTAGTGTTTTGTGTATAAATGTGCATATAATCAGGCATTTTTTTTCACATATGTGTGAATGTTCTTTTCTTTAAAATTTCTAAGACAGCAACTGGTCCTGAAATAGTAATATTGTGCCTTCTGTTGTTGTCGTCATTATTCTTTACATTTCTTTGTAATAGGATTAGTATCCCATTTATTAGAAAATTAGAAATAGAATACACAATCACAGAAAGCTGTACGTGTGTTAATGAGCTTCAAAACTGAATAAATATTCTTATTTGAAAACATCTTGTCAAAACCAAAGCTGCTTACTGTCATAATTCATTATTTACTTAATCGTTCTCTGAACCTGAAGGCTGCGTGGATATTTGGCCTACATAGCAAAAAAAAAAAGAGTTTGGCGCAGCGTACTGTATGTGTCATACAGTACGCTGCGCCAAACTCTTTTTTTTTTTAATTTGAAATTGCAACATGGAGCTTAAATCCGGCCCCACTAGGCAATGATGGCCTGTATGCTGCGGTTACCGATCATGAGCACTGGGGGGCAGTGAGCACCTGTCAATCAAATGTTGATTTCAGGATCCGCTTCAGTAAATCTCGTCATGCATCAGCTGTGTGGCAGGCAGGAATGAGGACCTCAATGTAGGACACTGGGCACGGACGTGAACATAAATAGTTTTATTACTGGAAGACAGAATAGGAACAAAAGCAGGAGTCGGGCACAGGAGCACACAGCGGGGGGGGGAAAATACTGAAGACGACACGACAAGAAGCACAGCAAACACAGGACCTAAATACACAAGTAAACGAGGGGAGAGGAAACAGCTGGGAGCACAGGTGAACGACATAACAGACAAGGGGAAGCAAAA
>VUQJ01029437.1:7345-17838 GCA_015108635.1 Andinoacara biseriatus
CCCCCCTTCGCCAAAGGTGATGAAAATTACAGAGAGCAGCTTTGCAATATTTCTAATTATGCTTCCAAGCAGTGTATCTGTAATTAATACTCAGCAGGTTCAAAAAGACTTTTGCACTTGTTTTGCACTCTTGCCGCTTTAATCATGCTCTAAACAAATGCCTTCTTCTCTCTAAGGTATCTGTTTTAGTAACATTTTGAAAGGTAGTTCCACCACATTACAGTCTGTGCCATTACGCTGCTTCAAAGAAACAAAAATGCCTCCAGTGGCTGTTTGACTGACCTTTACTGGTTTTATACAGCCATTATTTCTTTAATGAAATGTTTAGGCCTGGTACCGTTCTCAGAATCATTTGCAAGGGTTAAAATGAGCTCTGAGCCTTTCGTCTTTGGCAGGGAAATCTCAGTCCGCCTGACTCACCCTGTCTGTGTCTTTGTAGACGCCAAAAGCTGAGCCTCCTCAGAAACTGTGTTTGGATACCAGCCCCCTGGAGTGGAGCGTTACTGATGTGGTTCGCTTCATCAGGACCACTGACTGTGCGCCTCTTGCAAGGATTTTCTTGGATCAGGTATGAAATACTCACAGGCTTAATGGCCATGGCCACTCGGGATGAGAGCTCACTCCACTTCACTGCAATAAATGCATTATATACTTGTACTGTATCCACGGCTAGAATGGAAACATTTTAACAGCTCTTGTGTGTTAAGCCAAAAAACAAGCTATATATAGAAACTAGATCTCATGTGAGCTCATTTATTTCTGCAGGAGATTGACGGACAGGCGCTGCTGCTGCTGAACCTCCCCACAGTTCAGGAGTGCATGGACCTGAAGCTCGGACCGGCCATCAAGCTGTGCCACCACATCGAGCGCGTCAAGCTGGCATTTTATCAACAGTTTGCTACGTAGCTGATGGGGATCAAATGTGGGATGTGACTGCACCCTGTTTTGTGTATTAATCCGTTGAAAAACAATGCTTTTTTTTTTTTTTCTAACACTGGACATCGTTAAGAATCCTGCCCGCTGGACAAGCGTGGACATGAGAGACAAAGCAACATTTGTTGATCCTTGGGGGAGTGGGGGAAGTAAGCTGAAGAGGCTCAAAAACAGCTGAGAAAGGCACAGCGGAAGACTGAAAAAGAGGAATTTGTGGCACTTTGATGACTCAAATAAGTGTAAATAGCACATAAGCATAAATTCCTTAATTAAATTCAGCATATTTTGACATCAAATCAAACCATCATCAAGGACTCGCATAAAACTAAAAAAGCTTGGTTCCTTTATCTGTTTTAATTAAGGCTGTTTAACTTATTTGTATCTTCAGAGTGCTCTGAACTTGTTTTTCCCCCTGAAGAGGGACTAAGCACCATTTCTGAAACTTGTTCTTTCTATTCATCATTTCCAGCCTGCTTGCCTTTTTTTTTTTAATAAGGCAATGCCACAGAATCAGAATAGAAAGTTGTCTTTACATGTAATACTATTGAAATGAGATCAACTGGCTTCCTAATCTGATTACTTCTGTGGAGATTATTTAAAGGAGTTCTTAAAAATCTATTTTGGTGCATCTGTTAAATGAAGACAAGGGCAACTGTGTCTTCAGAAATTAAACTAGAAGTTGCATATAGTCTGATGTCAGATATGATAGTTTGAGTCATTGCAGAGAATGAATTAGATTTTATTGTAAACATGCAACATGTATATCAAGATCATTTGCAAATATTAAGGTGGAATACTTTGCACCAAATTAGTATGCTTCATGTAAAATGGTCATTGGTCTCTGGTTTAAGCCTCCAAACATGTAAGAGCAGCAAAAGGATTCTGTACTGCAAGCACAAGCAAAACCGTGTACTACATGGTGGTATGCAATTATGACATGTGCATGTTTGTATATAGTGTACATATTCAAATATCTTCTAGTGCAACAGGGTGATTTTAAAGAAAAAAAAATATTGTCTTTGTGCATATATATGTAAATGCCCCAAACCACACAGTATATTTGCACAGAATAGCCCCCAAACTTTACTATATCGGGCATATGATTCAAATCAGTTTAGCTACAGTTGTTTAATTTTTCTAACAGCAATGAGTTGTTTTAATTGGTAATGTTAAACTGGCAGATTTAAAGCAAGAAGATACTCAACATGCTTTTTGTAAATCAGCCCCCCCCCCACTCCCACTCCCACTCCGACTCCGTGTCGTGTGGTTTTAATGTAATGTGCTTCATTTTGTGTGGAAACCTCCGCCGTTTGTGTGTTTGCTGATGTGGTCGCAGCTTCCTCCGTGTTCAGCACACACCTCTGTGTGAAGATGATCACCGCTGTTAAACGAGAACGCTGCAATAAAAGCTCAACAACCACTTCTCACACCACCCGTGTCTGTTCCTCACTTCCCGGCGTGCATCTTGGGGCTACGTGAGCGTCACGTGACCCACCGTCTGTCAACATGAGTGGGCACTGCTGGGCAGGGAAGCAGCTGGGCAGACGCGAGCCGTGACCCGCACTTCTTCATATTCGTTTTATTTTGTTAAAAGCCAGCTGTTTTTGTGCACGAGTGTCACGAGAGGCGCTGCACGCGCCGTATGGAGCCTCGGGGGAAGTGTGACTCTGGGGAGGGAGCTTCTGCTTTACTGGGCTCAGGAGTTCGCTTTGAGGCTAGCTAGGTAGATAACGATAGCAGCACCTCAGTTGCCGGATCTCATATGACTGTGTATGATTTTCGGTCGATTAAAAATCACTCCTAAGCAGCCGGTGTGTTCGCATAACGTGCCAAACGCCTGCTTTTATTCTGCTTGGAGGAGTTCATCCGGGGTGCGTTTGTTGCTGATGTTAGTTCCCAGATTAGAGAGTCCAGGTCGACCCAGGAAGTGCTTTCTCTATTGCACGGACCTTTAAACTAGCTTTTGTTGTTTGGTTTTCTTTATTGTTGCATTTTGATTTAAAACTGTGTAGACGAGTTGGGGCTAACTTCTAGTGCCGATGGCTTAACTCCCCCGGTGGTAAAGGAGCCATGACTGTATGGATCTCTGAAACAGGAGAATGAGTGCAAGCTCTCAGTGGAGAGGATGCCACCATCTTTCACCGAAGACTGTCCTGCTTAACGTATCGATTAGCTGACCGGCAACTACACAAGAGCGTAGCTGCTGCTTGCTCTCCACCTTAGTAACTAGTCTGGTGTAGCTCTTCTGTCCCATGGCTGCTGTGAGCGGTGTCAACATGCTGTCCCAGCACGGAGATGTGGCACTGGCCGGTCCAGGAGGTGGAGGAGCAGGAATGCCCGCGGTTTCTTTTACCAACACATCGGTGTCTTCCGCCACGACGCCAAGTCCCGATGGCCGAGGATGCGCGAATGGCGCTTTGATGGGCTCCTTTGGGATGTTTCTGCAAGGGCTCCTCGCTGTGATGGCTTTCAGCACGCTGATGTGTGAGTATGGCCAGAGGTCTGTTATGTGTCGGATATCTGACACCAGCTGCTGATGTAGGCGGACATCACCCAATAGCACCACTCAGATAATCAAATGTGATATTGATTGCAGCTGGGAGGGTCGTAGCTTGATCTGTAAAGAACCAGACAAAGGCAAAAAAGGCAGAGGTTGCACTTAATTTTAATAGCATACCGATGGGGCGCCACTTGTCAAGGTTTTTTTTTTTTATGGTGGGGGGCTGTACTTGTAATAAAATATACTTCCCCTCTGCGTTTCCCGGCACATTTGACCTTTCTCGCTACACATACGCAGTATGCTGCTTCTCTCTGCAAAGAGATAAAAAAATATTGTAAAAACGTGCTTGTTTGGATGTTGCCGGGGTGGGGTAGGTTACTTTATTTGATTACAAGCAGTATACTTGTAAATATTTTGCAGGTAGAAAACTGTCCCAAATGAATTTAAAATCATCTTTCAAAGTAATGTGCTGTGTCTCAACTCAGGCTAAGATGGTCAAAAACTGCAGTATCACTACATACACACTTTAATTTAGGTTGCTACCTTTAGTGGTTGCCACAGCAATCACCTGCCTCTGTCTCACCCTATCCCCTGCAGTCTCTTCTGTCACTCCTCGTCTATGCCCTTCTTGCTGCCTCAGAACACACCTTTCCCCTCACCTCCTCTGTCTTCGCCCAACAATAGCATAGTCGTTAACCCAGCCCTCGACCAGTCTTCTATAGAGGCTTTGTTCTTGATGAACTGCACACTTGAGTAGACAAAGATTTTATGCTGAGTGCCCTTCTTAATGCATACGTCCCCATTTAACCAGTCTCGGTTCTGACATTAGGAGTGCAATAGCTTCTGCCTATGTCTTTGTACCGCAGATTGAGAGATCTCACGCTGGGAGTTACAAATTCAAAAAGGATGTGGGGCATGGGTATGAAGTGGCAGGGCCAACAGCCACTTTTGCTTTCTTTCTGTCAGTGTGCTTTATTGTGTACTGATGGGCCAGACCTCACGTCCTGGATCTCAACCTTTAGTTTGAGCTCAGCTACACACCTGTGAAGTTTTGTAAATGTGTCTTGCACATTTGCAGATTTTGTCTGCAAAACACACACGGCACTGCAAAAATTCTCATTGTGGTTGGTCCTTTTAGAGAAGTTCTACACACACACACACACACAGAGTCAGAAAGACACAACACGTAAGCCTTATCAGCTATGCTGTCTCATCTAGTAAGCATAGACTGCACACTGATTTCTGTCCACCACAACAGTGTAGCTATTATTGGAGGTTTTCTGGGGTTTTTTTTGTTGTTTTTTTTTGTGTGTCTGTCCTTGTGTATATGCATGTATCACAATGGCTAAATGTTGGTGACACCTACTGTAACATGAGACCATTGCTAGATTGTCCCTAGTTGATTGTTTTCATTAAGCTCATCTTCTTTTACCTCTCTATTTGGGCAGAGACTCCAGAGAGTCTGCCCTTAGCTCAAGCTAAGGTGGCTTTCCATTAGAGTTGGACAGCCAAACTTCCATAAACATAGACAAGGAAACACTTGCACAGAGGACTGGGTTCAGCCAGTGTCTGGCACTGACAGCTGTGTGACCTAATGAGAGAAGCCTTAGTTTTATGTGGCTCAGCAGCCTTTTTCAGAGTAGAAGGAGGGAGCTGAGGCCTCTCTCTGCCTTCACATCACACCCAGCTGTAAGTAGGGTGTGTTAGTTATGAAGTCACAGTTGTTTTCAGAGCAGAAACTGAGCTCATAGTTTTCCGGAAAAAGTATCCCTCACTTCATGTTTGTATAGGGTTATACCGGACATTTCACTACTTTCCATGACGATCCGTAAAGTGAAGTCTTCAAAAGAAGCAGTAGTTTACATCCCAGAATAACAGTCATAGTGAAACGTACAGTAGCTGTAGTGTTTGGTAGTAGTGGAGTAGTGCTTAGCAAATACATTCATACTTTACACTGCTTTGATGGTGGAATAATAGCGTAATTAGTATCACTTTATTTCACACATCTTTAGGTTGGTCAGACTCGGTGTACAATTTTGATTCTCAGACTGATTCAATCCCTTTTCATCTCGAAAGAATTTCCTCTCACAGGCAGTTTCCTGCCAGCTTGATTAGAAACCCACTTGCGCACTTAATTGAGTGATATTGATAGCTAGAAAAATGTCAGCGAAGGCAAGAGTTTTAGTTGGACTGAACAAATATTCTTCTGTTGAAGCAATAAAATGCTAATGACTGGACCTTTGACAGCTCAGCGGAGGGTTGTAACTTGGTTTAATGAAAAGTAAAGAGATTCTGTTTGAACATGTGTGACTCTGTTTGCAAAGAGTGATTTGTTGTGAAATGTCACCATCTGTGTGGCACTCTTTTTCCTCTACAGTGAAACGCTTCAGGGAGCCCAAACATGAGAGGAGACCGTGGAAGATCTGGTAAGGGAATCGAACCAGCGGTAAATTAATTTTTGTGAAACGACGCTGCATGAGACCCGCTGGACTGCCTGGGAAGTAATTTAAGTGTGTGTCTGCAGGTTTCTGGACACCTCAAAACAGGCAATTGGGATGCTCTTCATCCACTTTGCTAATGTCTACTTGTCGACCCTCACAGGGGAGGATCCCTGCTCATTGTGAGTATTTCATTGTATCAGATAAATCACAGAGAAACCTTATTAAAATAAAGATTATTTAAACTTGTAGACACTCAGTTCACATTAATTTCCCCTTCCACCCGCAGATACCTCATTAATTTCTTGTTAGATGCTTCTCTGGGCATGTTGCTGATCTATGCAGGGGTGAGAGGAGTCAGCGCTATTGTAGAATGGAGGCAGTGGGACTCTCTGCGTTTTGGAGAATACGGTGAGGACTGTGCCTGTGATGTCCAGTGGAGGGCAGTAGTTGCAGTTACTGCTTCAGTGCTGCAGTGTCACTTCCTACCCTTCCAATGCTTTTTGTTCCTTCGGCAGTTTATTTAACACCAAAGAAGTGACATCTAATCATTCTGTACTATATATGTGAATACTTAACAGGATGTTGGACAATAATCTGTTGTGTCTCCTCAGGAGAGCCAGTGCAGTGCACAGCGTGGTTGGGCCAGTGTATCCTCTACATTCTCATCATGATGTTTGAGAAAGTCCTGATGATGCTGGTCCTCCTCATCCCCCAGTGGAAGCAGGTCTGAATTTTTTTCTAACATGACAATACATGTGGACAAATGCACTTAACATGGATCAGCCCTGCCCCTTACTCAGCATGCTGCTCTGGTCTTGTTAACTTCAGCTCAAAGTAGTTGGTGATAGTCTTTTGTTAGTTTGTTAAAGAGTAATAAACCTGCATGTTGTTACCTGCAGAAGGTCAGGCTCTGGCAGCTTGACTGGGGTTTTTTGCATTCTCAGTGTTAGAAAAAAGAAATTAGCGCAGTTATAGACCAATCCAGTGGTCTCATACAGTCACTACCTAAGTTTTGCAAATTACGCGTGGGACCTGCCTTTCCCTCATGTTAGCGTAGGTGTCAGTGCTTTCAACTGTGATGCAGTTGTAAGTATATTTTCCGTGTGCAGAAAAGTTCTTGTCAGGAAAACAAAACCTTCAGAGTGAGTTATCGTTATGGTAATCAGGTAAAATCCTCTCCTCCAGTTTTGACTAGTAACAGCAGCGTTAATGTGTTAGCTGGTTCTGCAGGGTGCCTCTAAGGCTTTTGGGCATCTTTTGGTCTTTTGCTGGCAAAGTTTTCATTTTTCTGTAGCTTCTTGCAAGTGACAGTGACGTTGGATAAATGCACACGGTGGTTAAACTGCACCTTGTAAACGGTACTAGCATGTGATGAAATGAGCACTCTTAAAAACGAGGGGTTTAAGCACAATAAAATAAACGAAAATAAATGTGTTTTTTAAAAAAGTGTCCTACACGCCTGTTCCGCCTGTCATAGGTCATAGGGTGAGAAGCAGGGTACACCCTGTACTGGTCGCCAGCCTAACACACAGAGACAGATGACCATTCACATCTATGGGCTATTTAAAATCACCAATTAACCTAACCCCAAGTAACTGCGTGTTTTTAGATTGTGGTGTTCATGGAGAAAACCTCACACAAACACACAGGGAACATTCAAACTCCGTACAGAAAGGCCCAGGAGGATTTGAACCTAGACCTTCTGCTGTGGGGCGGTAGTGCTAACCACCACACCACCAGTTCTTATTCTTGTCCAATAAATTGACATGGGGCTTTTGTCCATTAAATTCTGTATAAACTCTCAGGCGTGTCACTTAATTTTCTATGATTGTACAGATTTTTTAAATATGCACATTTAACTCAGGCCAACTTTATGTGATTGGAACCTCATGTTTCCTGCATCAGGCCCCTGAGATCTCAGAGTAAGACCCACACAGCTGTACGTTATACGGTTGAAAGGCTGAGGATATCACCTTCTCTACAAAGAGATATTTTTTTCATTATTATTTCTTTATCAACCAAGAGACCTGCAGGAACATTCCCTAATGGGGACTCACTTTATCAGCATTCATGGTTTGCAAAATGTGCTTTCCCTTTGATGTGAACAGACAGCTTTCACCTGACTAGCATGCTTTCACTTGGCATATCTGCTCCACATGGCTAACTAAAATAAGCAACTTCAGCTTGTGGTTAATTAATATATCGCAACATAATCCAAGTTAAAAAGCTATTTCTTAATTGGTATTATTCATTTTATATTTACACACCACCAGTTTACAACAGTGTGTGCTCTTGAAGTATTTAGAGCCTTTAGTGGTGCCAGACGTACCTGTATATGAATTTTTCAATAACCAGTATACCAGTGAACGGGTAAAATTAGCAGTGTAGCTTTTTAAAAGGTATTTATTTTCTTGGCCACGTGCCACACTGAAGAGTGCATAAGAGGGGACCTTTTATTACTGTACGCTCAGTGTTCTCACAGTTGAAAACACATGACACATACACAGTATATTACATACTGTTTTATGGACTGTCAATGTACAATGTCTAAAATGGGCTGCATGTTTTATCATCAAAGTTTAACATTGTCAGTAGATGCAACATTACATTTGTGCTTGTTGTGTTTTATTTGTGTCACAGCTGCCTCTCCTAAAGCCCATACACAATCCTAACCTGGAACTGGCCATCGTTATGCTCATCGTTCCGTTCTTCATCAATGTAAGTCTGCCTTTCATGTTTTTCTGATTTTATTTTATTTTTATTTTTTTTTACATCTCCTTCAAAACCAATTCTTCATGTCTAGTAGTGGTGAGGGGGAAAAATCAGCATAGTTTCACCATATTTTTTGTGGTGAATTTGCAAAGAGTGACACCAAACGTTGATGATTTATCAGATTATTAAAGGTGCGTCACATTTGCAGGGCTTCGTTTTGCTCTGCAACAACCACTCTTTCCAGTAGATGTCACCCAAGTGCACTGAATGAACCTTCAAGTATTGATTGTCTGATTTATAAATGCAGACCGATTGCCAACATGTTGCCATTAGTCTCAATGAGCACAACTCAAGGGGACTCGACGGCGGCTGCCAGCTGGTTCTATTCTGGCTATTTATTTATTTTTTTTTAAAACAGGAAGGCTGCTGAACACAAACGTAACAGTTAAATGTGAATTTCTGTCTATACAGACAGCAACTTAGATTTTTTTTATTTTTGATCATTTATCAAAGTTAATTGCTGTATTATCTGAAAGAGATTTGTTATAATTGCCAACTAGATGTCATTCAATTGCAGCCTGAATTTTTTTTGGACTCACCTGTTTTTAATCAAAATGCACACCGATATACTGAATATACAGTGGTGTGGAAATAGTGAACCAATACGTTTTTTTTCCAGACACACAGCTGCTCATAAATACTAATAAATACTATGTTATTGTAATACTCAGCATATTGCAAAATGTTAAAATTGCAATAATATTGTATCGTGAGGTATCTGGTGATTCCCGCCTCCAATGTCTAGTGAGATGCTGTCAATCATCAGTGATTGTGCATTGTCCTGCATGTACACATGAATGTAAAAAAAAAAAAAAAATCTTCCCATTTTAATGGATCAGTTCTCCATAGAAAACATTCACCTGTATTTTTTGTTTCCTTTAGGCGCTAATGTTCTGGGTAGTAGATAATTTCCTAATGAAGAAGCACAGGACAAAAGCAAAGCTTGAGGAGAGAGAAGAGGACTCACGGGGGAGCAGCAAGGTGCGCTACAGAAGAGCTCTTTCCCATGATGACTCGGAGTCAGAGGTAAGTCTCACTGGAAAGCAAACGTTGAAGGAGACTGATTAAAGTGACACATACTATTTTCTATCTCTTTGTTTAACCCACTAATCCTCTTCTGAGCTCATTAAATTCAGAGTTTTCTAGTGAGTCAGCCGTAACCGTTATAGAATTGTTTGGCACTGTGTTTTGTACAAACCTAATTAAAGGTGGTACAGCGCATTCACACAGTAATGAGAATTTGTTTCTGAGCTGCTGTGGTTTGCTAGTTAATGGTTCCCAGTTACTTTATAAGCTGGTAGACCGTAAGCTGGTTGATCACAATACATATTTTTTCTACACATGCACACACACGCACGCACACACACACACACGCACAAACACGCACTACTTTTATATGTGAACAAGCTATGTCAGCAAAACTTGCATCAGCATTACTGTCTACAAAGTATAGATAACTATGTGACCACTACAGTGTACTTTGGGCATTACCATCAGACTTGTGAAGAATATTTTATTAATACAGCTATCTATCTAATTTTCATATGCACAGAACCCTCAAAGTCCAGGCCTCTGGTACTACCGCCAAAGGTGTGAGAGGGAGATTATATATTTTTGTATTATATGCTCTAATTGTTACTGTTCTCTTACACACACACACACACACACACTTCTTCTTTGCATGCTGCTGCCTTTGGAAATGCAGGGTTGTGGGGGATGGCTTAGGTGTGCTGTGGTGGATGTATGCACACAGGCAGCACTGGAGTGTCTCTGTGGGCTAGTGGCGCAATGGATAACGCGTCTGACTACGGATCAGAAGATTCTAGGTTCGACTCCTGGCTGGCTCG